>CP126896.1:29032500-29170000 GCA_030440675.1 Furcifer pardalis
AAGACAGATATCACCTTGAAGGTCAGTTTAATGATGTGACAGGATTGCCATCACTCATAAAACCCACAGAGGCATATCACTTCTCATTCATGAGGAAATAAATGACACAGCCAAGAGGAATTATGAAGAAATCACATGAGACTTTGCAGCTCTGGGAAGAAAATCCAAGAACTTTGTGGCCACGGATAACCTACCTATCCAGCCTACCAGTCCTGAAAAGAGGAACAGAAAAGGAAATAATCTCAGCGAATGACTGGCTACAAGGGTGATGCCAATATGAGGAATTTGGATTTTGGGACCATGGGCTGCACTTTCTGGAAGATGGACTGCTGGAAAGGGATGAATTCCACTTCACAAGAACTGGGAAGAAACTAAAGAGGTGATGAGCGCTCCAACACTGGAGGCATTAATACCTTATGAATCAGAGTGCACCGACTGCTTTTTTAAGAATCGTGTCACAAGTACACAAAGGTGCTTTCTGGGCTGAAAGGATTTTTGCTGGAGGAACTCTGCTCAGGGGATACCCAAATGAGGCTTTCATGTCCCCAAGATCTTTTCCCACCAAAGTGGTCCCTATTTATCTACTTGTTATATCTTGCTTTCATACTGCTAGGTTGGCAGGAGCTTGGACAGAGACAGGCACTCATTCCATCATGGTCTTGAACTGCCAACTTGCAGACCTTCCAGTTACAAGGTGAGCTCTTAACCACAGTCCCTTCACTGAGTACTATGGTGCAGTATATAAGTGTAATTTCTATTCAAGAAAAAAACAGACAATTGTCTCTTAGTTATACAGTATTTTGATTTTGATTTCTCCATTGAGAAGGGGGTTGGACTTATAGGCCCCTTGCAACTGCATTATTTTATTATTCTAATTGGATAACTTTGACAAGATTGTCTTGTTTACTGCTAATCACAATTCTTTTGGAGAGATATAAAGGAACAAAGGGACAAGTTTTCATTGGTTACAAATTTAAGCAAACCTTCAGATTGTTTTAATACATTAAAATAACCTAAGCTACTCACCTATGTATATTGGAAAACATTGCAATTTGTTTAATAAGCGGCACTTTTATTATGCAAATTTCCACGCAACTTCTCACCTCCACCAACCCATGAAGGGGAGCGAATTCATTTCCGCCAATAAATCAAAATACTGTAGAAGTAAATGAAGCAGGCATGGAGAGGGAAGAGAAGAGAGGCACCAAATGTAGCCAACGAGATGTGCTGGGGGATTTGAGACTTTGTGTAATTCCAGATGTGTGCAGACAGACAGTATGAGGAAGTCCCAAAGCATCCATTCTGCAACAAATACCCTCCCCATATACAAAAGCCAGTACCAAGATGATCTGTTCAAATATGCAACAGCAATGAAAGTCTTATGACCAAAGCAACCCGAAAATGACCTGGGATAAAACCACAGCGTGGATGAACCCTTAAGCTGCACGCTTCCCTTCTGTCAAAAGGAAAGAAACTGCTACATCTATGTCAACTGGGAAACCAACGAAGCCTTTGATTTTTCTCCAAAGAAGTTCAGCTTTGGATCCGAGGCAACACAGATTGTCCTTGAACTGCTCCCTTTCGGATGCATCAAAAGGCAGTCCAAACAAAACTTGTTCTTGGTTTATAACCCTAGTTTTGCCCTTTGAAAACTGCTTCTGTTCAGTGTCTCAAATGAATCTTGGTTTATTAAAAAGTCATGGCCTCCTGCGAGAGCGAAGCAAAGGCCAATTGAAAAATCCATGGTGTTTCTCTTACTAGGCTTAATACTTACCCTAGGTTTGTTTTTGGTTCTGAGTTCTTTTGATGTCAACATGAATGCAGAAAGTCTGGGGGAGGGAGGCTTGGGGACTCATCTGGGAAGAGAAATAGTCTTGTATTATTATTATTTTCTCGGCTCTGAAGCAGTGACTAACATATCCTCTAGGCCTTTCTCTTTTGAGGAGAAATGCCCGAGAAGGTTGTTTGCTCTTGTTGTTTAGTTTGTATTTTAATGTCTGTGAAGCATCACACAATTTCAAGGAGGTCCTAGGACTTCATTTTACTGAAAACAATAGTGTAGTTAGACTTTGGATCCCAGCTGATTTAGCTGTTTGCTGTCTTATCTCACTCAGTTCACTAATACAGTTTGAAATGTTCTGACAGCTTTGGTTTAGCTGCAGAGAGGAGGCAGGCAGACCATCTGTTCCTGTGTTTTGATGGGATGCTGAAATCACTAACTGGCAAATTGTTCCCTCAGTTAAATGGATAGACCTGCTTATTGCTTCTGCATACAGCAGCAAAGACCTCAGTGTAGAGGGCCACCTACACATTACCAAAAAGAGGCAAAAATAGCCACAGATCTACACACCATTTAAGTGTTCTAATTCATATGTGCAACCTTCAGGTTGTCCCACCCCCACCCCACCCTCATTTTGAGCCAACAGTTCTTGCAAAATGTTTGACTTATCCCTACTAAAATGGAAGACATCACTTCCAGTTGTGGTAGTGATAAGATATCATTCTAGTTGACTTCCAGAAGTGGCCCAAAACATTATTCTAGTTGAAGCAGCAGCAGCACATATATCATCCTTGGCCATTTACCCAAGCCATGGTGCACAATAGCCAAAGTTATGTTGGCACCTGAGGGCAAAAGTCCTACAAGTACCCATCTCTGGAAGCAATAATAACTGAAGTATTTTATTTATTTATTTATTTAATCAAATTTCTATTGCCGCCCAACTTGACAATGACTCTGGGCGGCTACAACAATTAAAAACAATAGTAAAACTAACTAAAAACCCTTAAAAACTCCATTAAAAAGTCAAAATAATTCCCCCCATCCATTAAAAGAGAGAGAGAAATATTAATTATACAAGCCAGCAGGTGGGGGGGCACCCCTCCATCGGTGCCCCACACCTGCCCTGCCAGCCAGGTTTTCAGTTCTTTCCTAAAAGGCAGCAACTCCGTCTGGAGACACAACTCAATTGGCAGGAGGTTCCATAGGGCTGGAGCAGACACAGAGAAGGCTGTCCTTCTGGTGCTAGAGAGATGAGCCTCCCTAGCAGATGGCACAATGAGAGAGCCTCTCCGGTCTGCTCTGGTGGGATGGACAGATGTTATCAGGGTGACGCGGTCTCTTAAATATCCTGGCCCACTACCATGTAGGGCTTTAAAGGTCATTACTAGCACCTTGAATTGCACCTGCAGGTACACTGGCAACCAGTGCAACTCCCAAAGCAGTGGTGAGCCACAGACATACCACCCGCACCCCATCACCACCTGAGCAGCAGCATTCTGGACCAGTTGTAGCCTCCGAATGGTCATCAAGGCCAGCCTCATGTAGAGCACATTTCAATAGTCCAGTCTGGAGGTGACCAGAGCATGTGTGACCATAAGCAAGGAGTCCCAGTCCAGGAGCAGGCATAACTGGTGAATCACACGAAGTTATGTAAAAGTCCTCCTAGCCACAACTGCCACCTGCTCATTCAGCAGGAGTCGCGAATCCAGGAGGACCCCCAGATTATGCCCTGGGTGTGTTTGGGGCAAAATAGTCGCATCCAGAACCAAAGATGGTAGCTCCCAAGATAACGCCCCCCCCCCCGACCCATAGCCACTCAGTCTTGCCGGGATTCAGTTGTAGCCTGTTGTCCCCCATCCAGACCCCAATGTCATCCAAACACCTGGATAGGACTCCAACTGTATCGCTTGGATCACCACGGGCTAAGATGTACAGCTGAGTATCATCTGTGTATTGATGATACCCCATCCCGTGGGAATGGATGATCTCACCCAGCAGTTTCATGTAGATGTTAAATAGGAGAGGCGAGAACACCAAGCCCTGAAGGCACCCCATACTGGAGATGCCTAGGACTGAACAACCCATCCTCCAACCACACTGACTGAGTCTGGCCCTTCAGAAAAGAGGCAAACCAGGGCAACACAGTGCCCTGGATCTCTACTCCTTGGAGCTGTTCCAGAAGGATACTGTGGTAGACGGTATTGAAAGCTGCTGAGAGGTCAAGAAGAGGAAGGATGGAGGGATGACCTCCCCCCTCCCACCAGAGCTGTAAAGAACTAAAAAATTTCTGCCCTTCCATGGCCCCCATGAGCTATTTTTCCCCTCAATCATCCTAGTGAAAGGGCAGAGGTGTAGTGTGGCAGGGGTGGTGATGGCGGCCCACCCCAGGCAGCACTTTTTGAGGGCAGCAAACTGACATTTCTCCCGCCTGCCTGCTCACCCTCCGTGCTTTTCACGGGGAAGCAACCTCATCAAAATAATCTCCTTGTAGCCCCCCCCCTCTCCTCCCACCCCAAGACTTTGCCGCTTCTCCACCAGAGGCTGCAGTGGGGAGGCTGGGGTTCTTTCTCTGCTGGGGGGCCCTTGGTGAGAGAGGGGCCCAGGGGGCATGGCGTCGGGCAAGAGGCCGCTGTGGGAATGGGTGCTGGGACCCTCCACCACTGCTGGTGTCCTGGGCCCCGCCAGGCGGGTGGCAATTTTGGCCTATGCCCCGGGCAGCTGAAACCCACACTATGCCACTGTGAAAGGGTCAGCCCTGTTGGCTTAATTTTCTATTTAATTACATTGATTTGTTTATTTATTGTGATTGAGTAATCAATCATTTTACAGGATTTACTGCAGCTCTATTCCAGGACTGTTTCGCATTGGCACTATATACTATACAGTACGTATTACGGACAACCTGACATTGTAGTTACAATACTGCTTGCGATGAAACTAAAATGCTTTGTTTGGAACATGAATAATCATAATCATGTGCTGTCAAGTCAATTCTAAGTTATGGAACCTTTTCAGGGTTTTCGAAGTACAGAATAATCAGAAGTGGCTTACCATTCCCACTCTTCTGGGGGCATCCTGAGACTGTGAAGCTTTGTCAGGGCCACATAGGCTGACTCTTCTACTGGAAGGCATGGTGGGGAATCAAACTCCCAATATCTAAACCACTTAGCTATCCAGACAGTAATGGAACATAAATAGCAGCAGCAGTATTATCATTGCCATGCTTTAAAAGGGAGTAACATGTCACCAGGATTTTATTTTACATGCCAAGGTCATGTCTGTTGCAATCTCTGTTGTGGACAACATTTCCAGTGGAAGGCTCAAAGTATTTTTTGCCTCATCTTTATTTCTAACAAGATGCTCCAGGTGCCCAAAATGTTCACATGTTTGTCCTGCAAGTAACTTAGTTTTATATAGAATCCACAATGCAATTAGGATCCATCCATTTTCTGATTTACAGTTCTTTATATTTAATTTGTTCACTCACTCGTTTCCACCAACAATTCATGATCTCAATATGGGGCAAGGGGAATTTGGTGCTCAATCCATTATTTCAAACTGAACCCCACCCTTACTCCTTCAACTTGGATGACAGGTTGCTCCTGACCATTTTTTTTTCATGTCTCCTCAAAGGTTCATGGTAGGTTATATGATCAGAATAATGGGGGAAAGCATACTTAGTTCATGTAATTATTTAAAGAAAATCCTCCAGATAAAATCAAGAGTTAGGCCTTTCATGGTGAATGGTGGTCACTCTGTAACCAATCATCATTTGAAACTTCAGGTGTGGTTAGAAAATCCATCTCAGATAGCAGCACTCCACATATAAGCGCTATTGGAATATTCATTCATTCATTCATTCATTGGTGGTGGTTTTATTTATTAATTCATGGTGGTGTCTGTGTTGCTGCTAGTTTTACAGTTCTTAATATAGAAGAGATGATCCTGTAAAATTTGTATAATAATCCTGTAAAATTTGCCCACCTCCACCACTTGAATTCATTCCCAGCCCCATTGCCTGTACTTTACCGCCATCAAGTGTTGCTAGACTGAAACAATATTTTTGTCAGAAAAAAAAAATTCCCAGAGAAATACAATTTCCCTTTAATTAATATGAACCATTCCAACATTAAAAATAACAGAAGTTCTGTACTGTATATCAGGTTTGTGTATAAGCAGTTCTGAATGCCTATGCTGTGGATAGACATGAGTGGATGACTGTGGTGATTGTTGGTTGAGTAAATGAATGGTAATTGGTTAGTGTAGTTAAATTAGTGTAGACTGAGGATCTGATGAGAGTGAAGTTGAAGTATGACTGTCTCTACGGAGAGAGGCATCAGAAAAGTTAAAGTAGAGAACTGAAGGGAGTAAAACATTTGACAGCAGCAACAGAGTTCATGAAAAAAAATCTGTCTATGGTCATTGAAGTATAGTACTGTATATGTAAGAAAGATTGAGAATCTGCAACAAACATGTTTGAACTTTAAATGATGAAGAAATATATTTAGATCTTGCTGGTGAAATATGTAAGATACCAGCCTGAGGCAAGGGAGGGACTGGGACAATATAAAAGGAATACCTCCTCCTTCACAAATAGTTGGAAGTGGGGGTTGAGTGACATTATTCTTGAAGTTTAACACCTTTCCTAGTGGCACTGGGTATCTAAGATTTTAGGTATTAAAAAGTGTGAAAAGGTCCCAGTGCGGTACTTGTAACTGCATGAGGTATGATTCAACCACTATGAAAATCAGTTAAAATGTTAGCACCTCCTTGAGCTAGAACATCACAGAAGACAAGTTGTTTGAATATACTGTATAGATGACAACTCAAAAAAACCACAGTTTGCTTCCCTTTATGATCTCTGTATATCACACATCTGGGAGAATGAAAGTTAACTTCCCACAGGGAACAGGTGCCTTGAATGGAACACAGAAGTTATGTAAGGGTAGATAAAACTGTCCAGAAAAATACGCTCTTGTGGCTGTGACTGTCAGAACCTAGGAGTCCATTGTTATTGAGTCCCAGATGTGCTGATGATGATTGAAGTGACTTCTCAAGGTGATATGTTGTCTGGGAGAAGCAACTGTTTCAAGTCACAAGACCTGGCTTCCCTGTTCAGTTTCAAAGAAAAACACAATTTGCCCCAGCAACAGCTGGTGACTTCTCATACAAGATGCAGAATAAATATTGTTGTTTTTCAGTCACACAGTCTACTCTGACCCCCTACAACCCCATGGACCACTGAATGAGGTCCATGGGGTTGTCCATGGATAGGTCCATGGAGGACCTATCCTCCACTATCCTCTGCAGCCCACTCAGCTCTTCACCCACTGAGTCAAGAATGCCATCTAGCCTTTTCATCTTCTGCCACCCCCTTCTCCTTTTGCCTTCCATCTTTCCCAGCATCAAGGCCTTCTCGAATGACTATTTTGTCTGTTATTTTAATTAATTTTGCCTTGGTTTACTTTTTGCAATGGCTCCGACTTGATAGTCACTCCCTGTACATTCAATAGAGCAAAAAATTTGTTAAATAAGAACCTTGTTTAATACAGCACTTATCCCATTTCACTTGAATCATCTCTTGCAGATGCATTTCTTTGACCAGACACAGCTCTTCAACAGAAAGAGTGGGTGCCTAACTTGAAGGGTACATGAACCTTTGGATTTGGGCAAATGGATACGCTTATCATATTTCAGTCGACGAATAATTACAGCACAACTCTGTGCAAGTCTACTTAGGGCATTCCATTGAGTTCTGAAATACCATCTGCCAGGTAAGGATATTAATGGATTACTGTACAGCTTAAAGCTGTCTGACTTTGTCCTTGATTTCTTTGGCAGTTAACTTAAGTGAGGTCAGAAAATGAGACAGGATGTTTCATTCAGAACTACAGCTGTTAACATAGTAAGCACCATGAATAAACATAGCCTTGTATTGAAAACTCCTATTGCTACTGGGAGAGGGGAGCTGGCTGGATAGCTCAGTAGTTTAGGTATTCAGTTGCTGAGACAGAAGTTGGCAGTTTGAATCCTCACTCTTCCCTTGAAAAGACGAGGCAGCCTGTGTGGCTTTGGGCAAGCTGCACAGTCCCAGAACACCCTCCAAAGAAAGTGAATGCCCCAGAACACCCTCCAAAGAAAGTGAATGCTAATTCACTCGTGAGTACTCTCTCCCAACCAAAACCTTGGGAAGTGTCACCACATGTCAGAATTGACTTGATGGCACACACTTAAAATTAAATTGCAGTTGGAAGAAAGGAAGATAGCCTTGCCTTGGTACAGTTATCCATGCCCCATAACTCCCATTTCATTCTCTGCTGTGTATAGGTCTGTCTTTGAAAATACAGTAAAACCTTGCATAAAGAGCACCTTGCTTAGAGACTAACTCGCCTAAAGAGCAGAATTTTCTCTAAATGGTCACCTCAATTAACAACTAAAACCAACCAACCCTCCCCCCCTCATGCCAGAAGTCACAATCGGTGACTTACAATGGTGTTTCGCTTAAAGAGCAAACTCGCTTTAAGAGCATTTCAGTGGAACGCATTATGCTCTTTAAGTGAGATACCACTGTAGTCTGGAAACTGCAGCTGGTCCAAAGTTGGGTATCAAGATTGTTGACTGGGACTTGTTTTTCTTATATCACACTGTTCAACTGAATTAGATTGTAATCTGTGCTGTACATTTTACCCAGACCAACAATAGCCTAAGTCAGAGATGCCCAAACTATGGCCCGGGGGCCAGATCCCCCCCCCCCACAATGCCAATTCATCCTGCCCACAGCACCCTAATTGCTCCCGGGAGCAGAAGTAAAACGTGATACAGGTGCATTTCACTTCCGCTTCTGGGAGCGATGAGGGCGATGTGGGCCAGATGAATTGGCATTTGGGGCTGGATCTGGCCCTGGTCTGTAGTTTGGCCACCCCTGGTTTAAGCAGAGAAAATGGCAGCTTAAAATCTATCTTATCCTGTTGCAAAACAGACTGCAAGCCATGTTTTACTTCTGCTTCTGGTGGGAGAAACCACATGACTGACCTGCTGAACCACATAACTGGCCCGCTGAACCATGTGACTGACCCATGGCCCAAAATGTTTGGCCACCCCTGGCCTAAGTAAGTGGTTAGGAGCTACACTGCTTAGGAGGCTGCCTGCTTAAAAGTTTGCTTCCTCATAATAATCTTATCAGAGTCTTCAATAAGTGGGGTTCAGGAGTTGCCTACTAGTGGAATAACCTTTCAGAGGCAGTACCATGGTGCAGTGCCTTTTTCAGTTTGACATGCCTGCATGATCTTTTTGCTGCCAGTGATGTTGACTTTTATCACTCCAGGTATTTTCTCAGATTTTAAAACGTGTTGTGTGATTATTCTAAATAGTTTTAAAAGACTTAAGATGCATCTGCTCTGAATACTGTTTTATTGTTGTTGGTCTTTTTTTCCATCCCTTTAGTTTGTACTACTTGATGTCTAGGCTTTAATCTTTCATGATTTTAAATTCTATAAACTGTCCAGAAGACCTTGCAGAATGATCTGTTAGCTCTCCTGTTTCAGTTTTTACATTATACTGCTGCTCAGTTTCTTTTTCAATGAGCCTAGGCAGCTCTGGTAAAAATGTTTTTAAACCACAATAAATAGTGACAAGATCCAGATTTAGAATTCACCTGGAGTAGGCTAAGCAGAAACAGTTCAGAATATAAGAATCTTCCTGTCTTAGCACCACCTATCATTCAATTAGAAAAGAGGTTGTACTAAACTAATGAAGAATCTGGTTGAAACGGTAAATTGCTACCAAAAAGTGCCTTCCACCTCAATGTGTGAAAAATGTATCTAATTTCTTCCTCATCTCCCCCTTCTATTCTCTCTGACTGACATTGCCTGAGGAAGCAGTTTCAGAGTGGGATACATGAACTGCCCTATGGAAAACAGACCTTTCAAAGACACAATGATTTGATTGAGGTCCTCAGAAATAGAAACACAGTCATGCCTCATGCTTTCTGTAACATAGCTGAAATTTGCAACCACTAGGTGACGCAGGAAGAGCATCTAATGGTGAAGAAAGGCGAGCGTCCTGGGAAATCCCTGATCATCCACACAAACTGTAAGGAGGATCGGAATTTTTCTCCTCTCAGTTTTGCCACCAGAAGCAAAGCAAATAAATAGTAGGTAACATCTGCTTCCAATATGATCTATGTGGCGGAGGGACTTAGCACTTTGATTTGCTAGAGGGAAGGGATGAGTGCACTGTTACATGTCCTGCTCAGAGCGAATCCAATGCCAGAGGGATAGATGCTTCTGGTGACTAGATTGGTAGAAGTTTCATTCTTTGTCTGGTGACAATCAAAGTGGGGGTTTGTGTATTCTGCCAAAATATGTAGCAATTAATATTGAAATATACAAGGTATATTGAGATACACAGATTATACCACTCTAATGGCAGAAAATGAGGAAGACCTAAAGAAGCTGGTACTTAAGTTGAAAGAAGAGAGTGCAAAAGCTGGCTTGAGACTCAAAAGCAAGAAAACCAAGATAATGGCAACAGGTCCTATCAGTCCCTGGAAAATAGATGGGGAAGAAGTAGAAGGAGTGACAGATTTTACTTTCTCAGGATCAAAGATCACTGCAGATGGAGATTGCAGCCATGAAATAAAAAAGCGACTGATTCTTGGAAGACAAGCTATGAGAAACTTGGGGAACATAGTTAAAAATAGAGACATCACCTTGAAAACAAAAATTCGCACAGCCAAAGCAATGGCATTCCCAGTGGTAAAGTATGGTTGTGAGAGCTGGACCATTAGGAAAGCTGAGTGCAGAAGAATAGACGCCTTTGAAATGTGGTGTTGGAGGAGTTTTGATAGTCCCCTGGACAGCGAGGAGAACAAATAGGTCAATCTTAGAAGAAATCAACCCTGACTGCTCCTTAGAAGGTCAAATAGTTTAGATGAAGCTAAAGTACTTTGGACATCAAATGAGAAGAGAGGGTTCACTTGAGAAAGCCTTGGTGCTGGGAAAGGTGGAGGGCAAAAGAAGGGAGCGGTCAAAAATGAGATGGTTAGATGGTATTGTATATGCAATGGGCACAGAGCTGAGTGGGTTGAGGAGGATGGTGGAGGACAGGGGTGTCTGGAGGGCAATGCTTGAAACTGGTGGCTTTTCTTCATTACGTATCTCATTTGTAAAGTTTGAAGGCTCTGTTCAACATCATGGTCATGAATATTACCTTTCTTTCCTCTCCTATCTATCCCTCCAACCCTCATGGACAGATTTGGATAAACACAGTGGTTGCTGCAAGACTAGTGGGATACCAGTAGTTGCAGCAGTAGCTGGAGATGGACATACATATCATACACAACCAGCAGAATTAATATCTAAGCACAATTGAGCACAACCTAAAAATTTAGAAACATCCAGAGTTGCTAAATGAACAGATGATTCAGGAACATTAATGAAAGCTCTTAATTTGTTTTGCTTATTTAAAAAATTGATGTGTTTATAAACTGATTCTTATTAATTCTTTCTTTAGCTGCCATTTTTTATTTCACTAAAATGAAATTTACACAAAGCTAATTCATCAGAATACAAAATTCCAGAGAAAAACATGTAAGGATATGCACCTACTTGGAAAATTAGCATGCTTCGTAAGTTAGGATTTGGGTAAGAGGATTTGAGTACTATATTGTATAGTATTCATTATCCTTCTTTAGACCACATTAACAATTCATTAACTGATACTATATAAGGTAGATATTAAAGGTTTTCAAATATTTATTCTTGAAGATATTTTTTAAAAAGACACATCAAGGTCCATTAGAAGATGCTTTGGCCATAGGATGTTGTTTTGGAAGACATAGGGCTGAACTTTGTAAACTAGTAGTAAACCAATACTCATCAGTAAAAATAAACTTCATGAACTTGCTCCATTTTCAGTTTAACAAAAAGTAGGAAATATAAGTTTGAATAGGGACTGGAAAATCAAGAAATCTGTTCTATTTAGCATTTCATTGGGTTGTATAGACACTTGTGCTCTAGCTCTCTATAATTAAGAATGAAGTACTAGTTGAGGAAAATTTTCAGCGGAAGCAGCAAAAGTGGAGGGCTGAATTTCCACAACCTGATGTCCTCTGATGTGTGGGATTATGGTTCCAATTTTCCACAGCCAGTGGTCATCCTGGCTGGAGATTCCGGTTATAGTCTAATATATCTTGAAAGAACTAAATTGAGGAAGGTTGTCGTAGATCTGCAAAGATATAAGTGCTGATAAAGTCTGATCTAAATGATTTGGAAATTACTGTATTGGGAAAGCATGTAGCAGACTATAGTTTAAAGCCTCAGTGAAAGGACTGGATTAATGCTTTCTTCGTTGTTCTGCTTTTATACGTGTAGATGTACCAAGCAAGCAACCTTTCATTTGCAGTGTGAAGCAAAATATGGTTTTATTGCATATTGCTGTGTACTCCAGTGCCTAGGCCTGCCTGCCACATGTCCATGGAAACATCTGCAGACACAGACAGTGCTGGCTCCTTGGCTGTAAACAGAGATGAGCACTGAACCCTAGAGTTGGATATAACTGGCTTTCGAGCAAAGGCGACCTTTACCTATACCTAGCTCAGCTATAAAACCCTAACAAAAGATTTACTGCTTATTTTCCTTTATTTGAAGAAGTAGTTGTGCATTACAACTCACTTTACTGGAACACTATGTTCACCTGACATTTCTGTGTAATCTCAGAAAGATGTCCTTTTCTCCATTTTTTTGAAATATGTCTGGTGGGAAACAAACATTTCTTGGCTAAGAATTTATTGTGAGCCAAAAAACAATATCTTCCCAAACTGGTAGAGGAATCTGGAATGAATCATTAAAGGAGGATCAATCAGAAGAAATTCAGAAGCAAAGAAAAGTGAAGAAGGAACGTAAATCAGAACAAAGGATTGGTCTCCATTCTGGCCGGGACCATCATTCAGCCTAAAAAATAATGAGATATGATAACCCATGTTTACAAAGAGCAGACTCCCAAATTATCTCAGCCAGCAAGCAAAAATATTGGAGTTCATATCAGACGTGAAAAGTGATTTTTTTTTTAAAAAAAGACAAAAGTAATACTTGATGCAGACCTGTCACATCATCTCTTAATCCTTCCCTGATGGCACAGGTTTACATTGAGAGTGTTAGAGCATGCAAAATATTTATCTGTTCCCAGCTCCCCCCATTCGGCCAGTTCTTCTGCCCAGCTGAACCGATTGTATATAAAGAAATGTCAATCAATAACTCAGATCTATTTTTATTTAAGAGTACTGTATTGCCAGTATTTGCAGCAAGAAGAGGAGCCCTGGTGGTGTAGTGGTAAAACTGCTGTACTGCAACCATAAACTTGTGAGTTCAATCCTGACCAGGAATAAAGGTTGACTCAGCCTTCCATCTTTTCAAGGTTGGTAAAATGAGGACCCAGCACATTGGGGGCAAAATGCTAATTAATTTGTGAACTGCCCAGAGAGTGCCCTAAATGCTATGGGGCGGTATATAAGTATGATTGCTTTGCTTCTTAGGTTTCTTAAACTCTTTTGCTTATTAAATACTTCAAAGGGAAGCACAGGCCTGACACCGGACCTCACACCCATCCAGACATAAATAAGAGTTAATCAGCCATCGAAGTTATGTCACAGATGGGAAGAATCATAGCAGAGAGAGCCTTTTCTAGCCTCTCATCCTCTTGCTGACCTACAATTTTGACCAGCCAGTCAATGGATATGCTTTCTGTCCATGACAGAAGTTGTAGTTAGTCCAACATATCCGGAGGCCATTGGGCTGGCTGCAAATAGCTTGGGCAGAGGGTTGAGTATATGTTCTTCTTTAATGCTAAGCATGTGTCTCTAACGCAAACCTCTGTTCTGCATTTGACAGCATGTGATGGACCTCTGCATTCTAATTATTGTAGAAAAATTTACACTGACGGTAATACAAGTGTAGAAAAATAACAATTCAAAAAGTTTACTTTAAAAGGCAAATCCCAAGTTATTTATTCAGATGAAATATACCTTGAAAACAATTAAATACATTGCACATAGAATCTGTTCTTTCACTTTAGAGAAAAGTACATAGCTGTTCAATGGGCCTTAAAGCGTCTCCAACAACCACTGCTTGTTTTCCAGTATTGTATTGCATGAAAAGGGGCATTGCCTATAATCTTACTGATGATTAGACTTTTCACAGGATGCCAGATTTGGTCCCAATTCTTGAAAAGAATTGCAGTGAAATCCGCATGCTTTACACAGCAGACAGAAGCTGCCAAAGTTCTTAATGCATTGTATTCAGAAGAGTTCCACCTATGTATAATTATACAGTTTGTAAGAAAGCTACTAACATTGTTTCTTGTTTTTAAATAGAAAAATATATTTCTATTTCAATTGCATTAAGGCAATCCTTATACCACTCCTACCAAAATCCTAGTTTTTCTGGGATGGTGGCTGTGGCTAAAATTGTGTGAAGAGGACAAATGGCTCAATCTGGTTTAGAGGATGGCTGGCAATTATGGATGTCTGAATTAAGAAAAAGAAACAACAGCCAAGTCTTCACACTGAGCTTCACTTAGAAGCAAATCCCATTGAGTCAATGGTACTTTCTTTATACTGTTCTAATTCACACGTTACTTCCAACAGGTGAGATTCCTGAGTTGATGATGATGTGTCTCTACCCCATGCTTGAAGATATGAATCTCAGTTTTATATTCTGTGTTATGTAAAGGAAGCAAATACAGCTGCTTCCATCAACTGTGAATCAGCCCCTTCTGTGAACCAGTGTCAGGCTGGGAGTCAAAGTGCAGAAAGGAGAGCCCTCTCTTCCTTTCCATGAAAATGGAGTTTGCCAGCACCTAGGTCATTTGTTTCACCAGAGAACTGTATTCTTCTGCCAGCTTCTTCTGCTCATTTAGTTTTTCCAGCACTGCATCCATTAAATATGAAGCAAAAGGAAACTAAAAGAGAAACAGAGTGAGAAAAATGATCAGTGAAGTCTATATTTTTCTTCAGCTAAAAACATTTACTAAGTATCTTGAAGCCATTAGATTTCACTTAGTTCTGACACTGGCATACTTGCCCATGTCTGTTCTCCCTTAAAACGGATCCTCCTGATTAGTGTGTGTAACTGTTCCTTATCATAAAAATGATAAAAGAGCAGAATAAAATGAAAAAAGATAAACGCCTTATTGAACAATTCATGGTTTACTGACCATGTTAATGATGTAATCTGCAATACCAGTAGCTCTGTCATTTATCTTCAATCAGCTGATCAATATGAGGTTACAGTCATCTCTGGGGCACTTATAAGTAGACGCAGTACTGCATGCTGACTGCTCTCAGGAGAGGGGAGAGATGGTGCTATCAATACAGATCCTAGTGCTGGGGGTAAATGCTTTCAGAGGCATCCAGTGAAACTTGGGTGACGGAATACAGAAAAATATCTGCATAGATCAAGATGCCAAGGAAAAGCATCTTCTCTATAGCTTCTTTTCTGTGATGCACAGCATTTTTTGCCAGGGGAGGCAAAGGAATGGACCCAATAAATATCCTTGTTTGTTACGTGCTGTGAAGTTGCTTCCGACTTATGGCAATCCAAGTAGGGTATTCAAGCTATATGAGATATTTAAAGAATGGCTATACTACCACCATCCTCTCACTGAATGTCCATGGTTTAGAAGGGATCATTAACTTTACTTAGAACTGATAGTCAAGTTAGACAGCTGCATTATTCATGGGACGATTGCAATGATCATTAAAGCTTTCAATATAAGCCAGCTCGCTAGACTTTATCTTAGAAGATCTGGTTGCCAAACGATCTTCTTGATTCAAAACCTGTGAACTCTGTAGCATGTTGAAGGAATGGGGGATTCCTCCAGCAGACCACAGAACAAGCTGAAAGACCTAGGAAAAGCAACTGTTGCAAAAGTAGCTGAATTATTAATTACTATTACAGCATCTTCAGTTGTAGGGTAGGGCAGAAATACAGTAATACTTCAGATAACGTTAAAATCGGATAACGTTGGGGAATTTGAGGCAAACATTTGCATTGCACAACATTAAGATAATGTTGTGTGATACAATTGTTTGCCTCAAATTTCCCAACATTGATCTCTGCCCCAAAGCTTGCAGAGCTAGAGACCAGCCCTGCAAGCTTTGGGGCAGAGATCTACCAAGGCTTAGACCCGCTGGTTTGGTTGGAGGGAGATCAGGCATTCCCGGTGCTACGGGCTCTCTGCTTTGGGATTGGGGTGGGTGGGTGGGTGTGGAAGGCACCTCCAGCCACCCTGATCCCAAAGGAGAGAGCCCAGGTGGGCTGCCTGCTATGAGATCATGCTGGCTGGAGGAGCCTTCCACACCCACCCACCCCGATCCTAAAGAAGAGAGCCTGGGTGGGCTGCCTGCTTTGGGATCTGGGTGGCTGGGGGTGGAAGGCACCTCTAGCCACCATGATGCCAAAGCAGAGAGCCTGCGCGGGCTGCCTGCTTTGGGATCAGGGTGGCTGGAGGTGCCTCCTGAAGCAAACTAGATCGACTCCATGTTCCCTTTCCTCTTCGGAAAGGGAACAGGGCTTTTTTTAAACATTGTGCGATCAATGTTAGCACAATGTTAAAAACCAGATAACGTTATGGCTTGTGGAACCAAGGTACATTTCAAATAGAAATGTAAACATGAGCCCAGGTCAAGTAGAAGTAAAAGTAGCTTCTATATTTGAAATTAAAAATCAGATTATTTGAGAAACACATACCTAAGTAGAAAGGTTAACTATTAAAGGGTATTCAGTATTCCTGATAAGAGGTTCGCATAACTGTTGATTGGTTACTAGAAAGTAAACAGTGGGCTTTACTTGCAGGCTGACTGCACAGACACATGAGCTTTGAAGGAATTTCTTTCTTGAGCCTGGGTTCTCAATGTGGGGCACACACAATCTAATTTTTAAGGGGGGAAATTGGAAGCTTGTTAAGACCAAGTTAGTGGTCTTTTACGCTTCCTCCAATTGCAAGGAAGCCTAAATTATTATTCTTATTATTTTTGAATAATAAGAATTATATGTCAGGAAGGAAGGGCAATCAGGATTTTGGAGATGCTTAGGTGGGGTATGGCCAAAAAAGGTTGGGAACCAGTGCTCTAGAGAGATAATCTCTACTTCATTATGAAGCTGTTAGTTTGTAGAGTTCGATCCAAAGCAATAGGGGAAAGTCAACATATTGATAACACAAGGCTGGACCTTAAGATACACATTCCTTGGTGCTGCTCTGCAGCCTTTTTTTTTGTATGTGCAGAGGATAAAACAAGATTTGAACAGAGAATTTACACAAACACATGTCTTGAGATGTAGTGCAAGGTAAGAGACAGAAAACTGCTTTGTATGAGTACTCCCATTTCCCATCATTTATAGCACAATTCCAACTATGATGCCCAGACACTACCTGCCAATCCTCAAGGCTACCATTTGTCTTTTTCAATCACCCCCAGTGACACTCTTATATGGTAGCGTTTCAGCTCCCATCTATGGCAGGTAATGGCCACATCTTAGCTCCCTTGCATTGCTTGGTTTCATCTCCTTAAAAACCATTATAATTTGAGAGATCATGTCTTTGCCTACAGATATGCATGATTTGAGGATGGCTTTATTGGCACTCCGCATAAAAATCATGGAGATCTGTCTGATTCCATGTACCAGATCCAATATTTTGTGATGTAACAGTCCTGACAAACACTAAATCTGTGAATTACTGTACAGTTTACAGACACAAATCAAGCTTTAACCTGATGTGCAGAATATGTACAGCAGGTTGTTTTATTTCACTCATAAATACTTACCCAGCAGAAGTTACAAAAGTGGCTATGCATACATTTTTGAATGTTCAGCTGTTTCGTCCACCGTGTAGGGGAAAAAATATTAGATATGAAGTAGCCTTTGGTGTCTCCATTCTCTAAGGTACCTGGAACTTGTCTTCCATTACACATTTACTTCTGATACATCTATATTATTTTCTAATAATGTTCAGCCTGAGATGAATGTTTTCCTTCACCACTACCTTGGGCTCATATCATTCCATATTTTACTTGCTGTTCAGTACATTTGAAAGCAGCTCTGTCACTGTAAAATGATTTTTTAAGGAGGTGTTTTTATCTTAATCATTCAATGCAATCAAGGATAAGAGAAGCTTTAAGTGTTGCAGATGTCATGTGCATTCATCAGTTACTAGGACATATTCATAACTAGTCCTCTTTATAGACATATATCCTTCACTGAATCTTTCCAATCTTCATCTTCAATAGAAGCCTGTCATAGTTTTATTAATGGTTCAGTAAATATACTGAGATCTCTTCTATGTGTTCATAATTTCTGAATAAAAAGAGAGTTTGCCCTGTCCAATCAAGTTAAAATTTGACTTCTGCCCCAAAGTTCTCTCTTCAGGACACAAACATGCAAGCAGGTTGAGTAGAACCGAGAGGTGTTAAGAGTAAAGAATGCTGTGTCCAAAATGTTCGCCACAGCCACAATCACAATATTTATAGGAAGCTGACATACAATGCAATGTGAAAATGCTTTAAAATTCATTAAACACATTTCTGTAGTATGTGCATTTTAAAAGCGCTTAAAAACAACAACATTTCAATTGAACTTAACAAAAGTTATGAACTTAAAAAAAGACTAAATCTTCATATGTACCCTGACAAATAGAATTTACAGCTACCCAATGAACTCCAAAAAAAGTGATGGTTTCCCTCTGAGGTTGGTAAAATTGGCACCCAGCATGTTGGGGGGCAAAATGCTAATTACCTTGTGAACTGCCCATACAGCTTACTAAGGTCTATGGGGCATTAAAATGTAATTGCTGTTACTAAAAATGGGTTACTCTGAACTTGTGTGAAGAGTGAGAGTTCATGGGGAGAATGATTGACTGTAGGGGAAAGGTTCTTTTACACAATGATTATCCATGCATCTGAGAAACCTGAGCAAACAGAAATCCAGAACTTGTGGAAATGTTCTATGTATAACTGAGGCTTTTCTCTTCAGAATGTCACTGCCCAAGTGAAGGCAGCAACAGGAAGAGGGAGGTGTCATAATCGCCACATGTTCTAATTCAGGGATTACCAACCTTTTCACGCCATGGGCAGGACCACACACCCCAGACAGCTGAGTGGTCGAGTCACGTGGTTCCTCCCGCTGTAAACGCTGCCATAAAACATGTCCACGGCTATTGTAAATGCATTTATGACAACTACAGGTGCATGGAATAGGTTCACAGAGTGAGACTCAGCTATATTTATGGTGTATAAGCACTTGCTGCTTATTTCTCCAGATCTACTTTGCCTCATTTTGTGTCCACCTTGTACTTGTGTTGGCAAAAAACTAAAAAACATACATCTGACCGTTTGTGCTCTTACACCTACAAATGGAATAATTTGAATAAGAATGAGTGGAAATGAAGCAGAAGAGGAATATGAATCAGCCCTTTAATGTCCACTTTAAGAGTAAGGTAAGCTCCAATGCTGTAGAAGGAGGAGATACCTTTTTTGGATCACTAAATAATAAAAACAAAATCATTGCAAGCTTTCATGATTCGAGATCACTTCTTCAGGCATGCAAGGTGGAGGAAATCATCGATGAAAGTCCAAATTTTCATGGCATGTTGGTGTTTGCCAGGCTCTGTTCTTAAAAATAATTGTGAAGTAGCAGTCCTCTTTATATCCCTCCCACATTTAACAGACACTGATTTGTTTGTTTTATAGATCCAATACTGTAGCAAGGGGAAAGCCCCAGCTTTGTACCAGCTGTGATTTAACTCCTGCTTCTAGATTTCCACAGCTCAGCCAAGCATTGCTTTTTAAAGACTTGCAAATATCATTGGCTTAAGAAAATCAGGATTCTTTAATTAGGTAGATCCCCTTCGAACACACTGTTGTATATGCACTCTATTCCCATTGCAGAGGTTTTGGCTCCCACTGTGTGAGAGTGGCATTTGGGCACAGTTGCTGATATCATCCTGGCTTTCTGTGTCCAAGGATGGACAGATTGGCCATATTAATGTTGTTTTGGTATTAGTTAAGTCCTTTTCCCATCTCCTCCTCAGCAGCCAGGCTCTTGAACCAGCAATCGCTTATTTCAATGCTCCCTGATGTTATGCCAGTATAGCATGGTGCTATAAAATATTTTAAATACAAATTCCTTGAAAACTTTTTTGACCCTTTGCCTGCCAATCCTCTCCTATGGGGCAGGGAGTCATTTTATGCAAAGAGAATGCTCAGCTCCAACTGATAGTTGCCATGAAATCACACAGCTGACTGGTTTTGTCATCCTTCTGAGAAGAATGTCATAGAAAGGGGAAATTATCCTGGCTATAACCCCAGCAGGGAATGGGAAGCTGAAAGGAGCTCCCTTCGTCTTTTCCTGCTAGAAAGAATGCCTGTACGAATGTTGTAACTAGTGCCTGTGTTTGCTTTTTTCCTTCTCCTTCCCAGAGCCTTTTCCTTTTATGTTGTATGATTTATTTTGTAAGCATAGAGGCCATATCTTTGGCTACAAATGCTTCCTTTCTTCCTCAGAATCTGGGACAATATTTGTTAATGAATAATATTATGAACACTGTTCTTAGGTGGCAAAGACTCCACTTGCTATAATATAGAAAACATAGGTGAAGATGGACGGTAGGCCAGAGGTGTGCCATGGGCTGAGACTACACTCCTGGGGAATCTTTAAATGACAATAAAGAACAACTAGTGTTCACCATGAAACCGCTCCCTCCCAAATTCTAATGCAGCAGTA
This sequence comes from Furcifer pardalis, assembly GCA_030440675.1. Classification (NCBI taxonomy): domain Eukaryota; kingdom Metazoa; phylum Chordata; class Lepidosauria; order Squamata; family Chamaeleonidae; genus Furcifer; species Furcifer pardalis. The sequence goes on from CP126896.1 coordinate 29,053,057, forward strand.
AAATGGTGCATGTCAGCAATAAAAATAAAATGTCTATGACATTTTAAATGTTATCATACTGTCGCAGTGGAATAAAATTAGCTTGAAAAATGATCTAAAGGGATGTGATGCTGTTCATTTATGTATAACAGCAACAGCAGCAGTTTCCCTGTGTTCATAAAGGTTTCTCCATTAAATTTACCTCCAGTCAATAATTAGGAGTCCACAAATAAACCTAGGCAATTAAATCAATACTGTTGGGCAATTATGTTCTAGAGGCCAGGCTCAATGGCACAAGAAGATACTATATCAAACTTCAGTATTAAGTGATCTCACGTACTTTGCAGCAAGACATTTTGTTCATAAAAAAAGAAGGGAGTAAACAAGGGCATCATATAGAACTAAAGTAGATGTCTCAGATGGGCTCTGTGAATCATGTGGGAACTGACTTGTGTAAGCTTTTTAGATCTTGTGCTCAACTGCCACAGAGGAAAAAGAGAATCTGAATGCTGGTCAGCATCTCCAGAAATAGGTACTGCTACTGGGTCTTCAGAAAAAGGGATTGATAGATGGCGTAACAGTTCTGACACAGATGTGATTATCTATGGCTTGTAGTTATCCATGGCTTCCATGTAGAGGTTGCAGTGTATGATCTTTTCCATATTTTCAGAAATGTATGCCAAAAAAACAGCCATCTCCTTCTGGCTCCCCCTCATTAAATTGGGTTCTCATCTATAACTTCTTCAGGTGTAACATGGTTTCACCCAGTGGTATTATTTCGAAATAGGAAAATGGGCCACAAAGATAATGCACAAAAGTGGATGTAGAACAAACCTGTGTTTATTTTGCTATGTGCCTTTATCCTGCAAAGCCACAGCAATTTGCCAAGATGAGGACAATATACATTCCATAAAGTCTTTGTAGAGAGTATGTGAACCAAATAGGAAATAACTCCCATTACTGCAGATCTTTCCACATTTGTCACATCTTTTTGATGATGAAAAATTGGTATGCTACAATCTCGATCCTAAACACATTCTAAAGACATTATATAAGAAAAAGCTTAATTCAAGTCAATATAGTGGTTGAAATTTTATTGCATAACATGACCAAAGTCAGAAGTAGTGGGGACAGCCATGCCTCTAGCTCCCACAGTTGAGCATGGTGGCGGGAATGCTAAACTAAGTGGAGTTTACCCTTAGCTGGGTTTTCTAACCAGCTTCAAATACTTATTTCAAATCCTGCCAATGAGGGAACTTGTTCAGTATGATGACTGTGAATTGACAACACAGCACTTCATTTGCACAGCAAACATATAGACATCTTCCTCATTAGCATATTATTTAAGAAAAAGATAACCCCCTACCCTCCTTTCTGTTAGCTAAATTGAAAGGATAACTATATTTCAGTGGAGAGAAGTTTGAAAATCCAGTTTCTGTTGTCAGCTATCTTGAAACAAAAGCTTCTATCACTAGAAAAGCAGGGCTCTCACCTGCCAATAAGCTGCCCTTGATCACTTACAAGAGGGGACCCTCCCAGCAGACTGTGTGTGTATTAAAAAAGGAAGACTTGAAAGAGAAGGAAAAGTATCACACAGGTCACAGCGGCAGTCTCAATGGACCCCTCAGGGATTTCAACTAGTCCCAGCCTTGTCATCCTCTATGCAGCTTTCCACTCTGCCCAGAAAATGTCGATAGGAAAATGTTTGAGGGGCCTCTGGTGGAAATTTTTTCATTCTTTCTGCATTGACAGGATGCCAAATCAATATTTACTTCCCACTAACAAGCTGCTTGAGGTCTCAGTAGAAAATATTGTAGAGAATGCGGGAAGACACGGTAATAAACAGCTGTCTGGCTGTGAGGAAAACATGAATTGACTGGAAACAGGTCCATAGTAAAAGGTCACTGAAACCCATGAACTCCTCAGGTGTCCATATCAACTACTAACTTTAAAGACACATAATAAAAAAAAACTTTTTTCTTAAGACATATGAGGCAATGGATCCTTTTCTTTCCACCAAGGATACAGATGGATTGAATAATTTAATTAATACGTTTGCCAAGATATGTGCTTGTTTCCCTAGACATTTTATTTTTTATCTGTAAAGTTAGCTCAAACAAATCTGGTGTTAACATTTCCTGCTTCTCATATAAAGCCTCTCAGCTCAATAGACAAGAATGCCTATGAAACATAATTGCAATTATTTAAAATAAATTTCATCCCCCCCGAAAAAGACATTTAAATATTCCTTAAGTAAACCTGCATTTAAATATCTCACATTAAAATGAATAATACTAAGAGCTCAAAACTCATTCAACCCATATTTCTTCCCCCTAGCTTATATAGTCTAACAGTTGATTCCTGAGTTACATATGATTTGGGGCATCATTATCTCTGGCCCACTCCAGCCCTCTCCATCTGCCATGTTAGACAAGAAATGAGTTGCTCCCTAATTTGGCAGGTGTTTAAGGACACAAGAGGTGATTTTAAAGGAATGCTTGGTAAGTCCCTCACAGTCTTTTAACTTGGTCATTACTAGATTCTTTACTTTGAGAACTAGGGCTTTCCCCAGCTAAGGCAGCAAATGTAGATGTTAATGTCATAGAGAGGATCTTTGCAGCAGCTTGATTGAAATAATTGTCTCCCCCTAACTCCACCAACCCACCTCAGCTCAGACTAAGAAACTGGCCATCACTGCCTTTCATCACAGAGACATGTTTTTGGGACAATGTGATGTGAAGACAACATCTCACTTATTAAACAAGTAACTGTCTGCCATGAAAATGACACACTACTGCCTTGGTTATAATTAGTAAAGGAGAAAAATGTGAATACCTGTCCTTCAAGAAGCTTTTGTAAGTATTCCATCCACTCTTTGTCACTTACATATTCCATTTTCATCTGTTCTGTTTCCTAGAAAAATAAAATAAGCATTAGTATTTAATAATCTCTCTGTTACTCTATCACAGAGCTGGTACCACACATCCCTTACTGTAAATACTATATTACAGTGATGGCAAACCATGGCACTCCAGATTTCTTGGACTCCAATTACCAGAAGCCCAAGTTGGCACTCCTGCTAATCAGAGCTTCTGGGAATTGAAGTTCCAGAACACCTGGAGCGCCAAGGTTCACCATCACTGCTATATTACTTGGGATATAAGCTGCAAGAAGTAGGGAAAAAAGAGTTGTCTATGTCAGACAGCACAAAAACAATACTCTCTTCAGGACAGTCTCCACCTTTCACCTTCATAAAGCCTGCTGTGATGTTTATTTATAGGTCAGCTCTGTGTTTTTAGCAAGAAAGACTGGTGAGACCCCAAAACAAACCAACACAACTATGGAACTTTTAATCACAAAATCTAGTGTGATCATAGTTTTGGCAGTTGAACACTGGGGGAAGGATTACTACTTGACAGGTAGCCCCAAATCCCTTTAGGAACCATAAAACAAGGTCTCCTCCATATGTTTAGCACCAAAGCTAACTTCAGTTTATTTATTTATTTATTTTGTCAAATTTATATTCCGCCCTACTCGCACAAGCGACTCAAGTTTTGCACAAGTTTCCAAGTGTTGTTGAAAAAAATGGACTTGTGATAACAACTCTGTTAAAAAGATATTATTTCTTAAGGGACCTAAATTCAGTTTAGGGAGAGAGAGAGAGAGAGAGATATCTGCAAGATCAACAGCTCTTCATTTATGAGGGTTTGGTCTTCTTCCATGTCTAGGCCAAACATGAAACTGTCAAAATGAAGCCACCTTTTGGTGAGTTCATTCTGGAGTTCCTTTTGCTTGACCTAGTGTGAGAAGGATTAGCTGGCAACACAAGGTTGCCATTACCAGTGTGCGCCCGATTATGATTCAAATATAGCACAATCTTTGAGGAGGCTCTTTCTGTGTACCCCAGAGATTGGTTATGAAATAGCTTACATTTTGTTACAGTAGAGGTGGAGACCTGCATACCTTGTCATGTAGGCACTCAGCTTTAAGAGTCTTTCTAATAGAGAAAAACATAAAAGAAGTTTCCCAATGGGAGGCAGATTGGCAAGGTGAAAATATAGGAGGGCAGAGTAAATATTGTGAAAGTGGAGAAAAAAGTACACACTAAGCAAAGCCTCAGTTAATGGCTAAATCCTATGTTGGATCAATATTTCTCAGTTATACAACTAAGTTTTAATACTTGATTATAGCGTATACATGTGTACATGTTTCATTAGCATATACTTCAAAAGCTAAGTGCTGTGACATGAAATAATATAGAGAACTGAGAGCTCTGTAGCATTAAGTATTGCACAAAACAAGGAAATACATTACATATTTAATTCAGCTGAAATCCATGAAACTGATCATTATTAGGACTAGAGAGTGAGGGATTTTAATGAGAATTTTATTTATAATGATTTGGAAAACATTTTATGTGGCATTGAATTAACAAATGGTTCACAGGATTTGCTCCCTTTACAACAATGGAATTAAGGCTACCCAACCTGGGATGGGACTGCATCTTGTTTATGGGGAAATCATATGAGGCTGATTTGTAATGAACCTCTTAAAGATTCCTCACAGGAAGCAAAACCTTGACATATTAGAAACTGAAGGTCTATCAAGGCATTGCCTATATTTGTATATACAATCAAACCTAGAGATACAAATTTAATTCATCCCTTGAGGTTGTTCTTATCTTGAAAAATTTGTACTGTACTGTACAGTAATACATCGGATAACGTTAAGACTTGGTTCCACAAGTCTTAACGTTATGCGATTTTCAGCCTTATCCGATGCATGCATCTCTTACTGCCTTGGCAACCATTCCTCTCCATTTTCTGATTTCTTGCATTGGCGCTTGGCTGCCTCTGCCTGCCATGAGGCATAGCTCTGTGCTCTGCAATCGGCTGGTCAAGCCTGGCTCAGTTGGAGCAAAGAGCAGCTAGGCTGACTCCACATGGGCGAGGCTCGTGCATGCTACCCTTGCCTGGGCCAGTCATGAGTTCCAGTGCAAAGGGCTGCCTGGGGAACCTGGTGGGAGCAGCACCTGTGGTGGCTTGAAGGTAAGCAGGGCCAGGGCTGGGCTGGATTCTCTCGGCAGTACGGCACCCCATTGCTGGGGGTGGGGGGAGGAAGGAGGGAAGTGGCAGGGAGAGGAGCTTTGGCCTCCTTTACTTCGTTATTACGATGCCTCGGATAACGCTAATAAGAACATTCTCCGGTGCAAATCTTCCCCCCCAAATTTGTCGTCGTTATGCGGTTTTAGCGTTATCCAGTGCAATCGTTTTCCGGGGTAATACTGTATTTTGAAACTCAATGAAAACATATTGCATTACCAGAAGTGGCCACTAGAGGCCACCGTATTATTTTTCGTGTCTCAAAAAAAATCCTATTAAACATTCATATCTTAAATGCCCCCGAGATTTCCATTCGTATTGCGAGTTTTTCATAAGTCAAACCATTCATATTTCAAGGTTCCAGGGAGCATGCCAGCCCCTTCATAATCTAGTCCATTACCCTCCTATATAGATGGAATGCACCAATTCTGATGAGGACACACAGACTGAAAAGGTCAAAATGATATTAAAGAAATGTTTACTAGAATAAAACAAAAAAATGGATGAAAAAAGAAACTTACAGGGGACTTTATGTTACACTCCTGTAACTCACTGATTTAAATGAAATGATGCCAGTCTATATGAGCAGAAGATATGATGTTGATTCTTAGACAAATCATGTATTAGTGATACCTCACCTCATCTCCAGCATCAAGTATATCATCTAAATCATTCTTGGAAATATTTAAAATAGATGCTGCCAAGTGCTTCGCCCGGTGAACAGATTCTCTAGCATTGCCACCGCATCTTTTGTCCTGTTGCTTGTTTTTAATACATCTGATTCGTGTTCTCATTTCTTTCACATTATTTTGTAGCTCAGTAGCCAAAGTCTGAGAAAGTGAGAATAAATAAACACGTAAAAAATGCTCATCTATAAATTTCCACGGCCCATTTCAACACACTAACTGCCCATTCCAAAGTAAACCACCCTTTGTAAAATTAATAAATCACAACTGCCCAGCTCAAAACACTTAACAAGTACAACAAGAATAGCTGTCAACAATATACTCTTGGTGGGTAAATCCAATCCCACCTCCCTGGCTAGTTGGAGGAATGAAAAGTGAGGGTTGCCTTCTGGTAACAAATCATGCTATTATTCCAGTGAATCCGAAGATAGCAGTACTTCAAACACTACAACACTGAATATAAATAACAGTGAATGGAGAAAACAAGAGAGAAAAAGCAAAGGGAACATCTATGTTCAGGATCTGTTATGAGAAACTGCACCTTCCCAAAATCTAAAGAGAATTCTTGTCTATTGTGATATTCAGGTAGCATTTAGAAATAAACAATTCATACAACAACATAGGATCTCCTTGGTTGAAGGCAAAGAAAGCTCTTCTACATTGTGGAAGCTTGTAAAATCCCATATGTCAATCCATCAAAGAAAATAATAATATGGTGCTAGCATGTATATGCAGGTAATAAAACAAATCCAAGCACTAATGTAGAATGACAGACATTTGTGAGGCTACTAGTTGCTGCTTTTTAATGATTTCTTTGTTTTTTAAAAAAATAATTATAACTATACAGTACCATCTAATTGTAGGAAGGGTACAGAATTGTGCTCCAGTCACTTTTCATTACATGCAACTATCCTCCAAGCCCCATCAAGACCAGAGCGGACCGGAGAGGCTCCCTAGTTGTTCCATCGGCCAGGGAGGCACATCTCTCTGGCACCAGAAGGAGGGCCTTCACTGTGTCTGCTCCGGCCCTATGGCACCTCCTGCCTACGGAGCTATGTCTCCAGACAGAGTTGCTGCCCTTTAGGAAGAATCTAAAAACATGGCTGGCAGGACAGATATGGGGTATGGAAGGTATAATGACCCCAGCACATTGGTTGATCTGAGCCCCTCTCTTTTTCTACTTTTAACTAGTAGTTGTAGCATCTGGTGTGTTTTTAATCTGTTTTTAATCTTTTTCAGTTTTTAATTTTTAAAAGTTTTAAGGTTTTTAGATGGAAGCTCCCACTTCCTAATCCTGGGCCTTATCTGCCCAGGGAAGGAAAGGACTAACGTCCTCTGGCCGGAAGGAGGAATGGATTTTAGTTGTTTGTGTTGTGTGTGTGTTATTGTTGTTTTTGTTTTGTTTTTTCCTGATTGGAAACCGCCCTGAGTCGCCACTGTGAGTGGGCGGTGATATAAATCTACATAAATAAATAAATAAATAAGACCATGATAAACCTGCAACTCGCACATTTAAAGTAAGGGTTAATAAATTGTTTCTTTCATTTTTGGTTAGTTTTATTCTTTTTACTACTGGTTTAAGCAAACTTGTTACTATATACCTCTGTGGCATTTACTTATGCTTTTAAGTAAATTAATTTAAAGAATTAAAGAAGTGGGGGAAAGTTTTGGAGTGTAGGGAGAGAGAAATGTGTGACACATTTGGTTTCCCTTGCTATATCCAACACTTAGACTTCATCTGTTTTAAGCACCTCTAACTGAATATTGGCTTGCAGCCCAAATGACTAATCACCAAGTAGGACTTCAATAACTCATACTATACTGATGTTTTCTATTTCCCCCTGCGTTGGATTCTCATGGTAACTGTAAAATTACTCCGACTGTGGCATCAGTGCCACAGGGGAAACATTGCGGTACTGAATATGTTTTTAATTTTGGTAGCAAATAATTAAATGGCAAAGACCTAGATGTCTTTACAATGAAAGCTCACATATATTTCAGAGGCTTATGATCTATTTTCCCACCAGAGTACTACAGAAGATAGAATTCCCCCTGTGAAAACCTACCAGTTCAATCCTCCTTAAGCAGCTAATAAGTTCAATGCTGAGTATGTAAGGGAATCATCAGTTTCACCAGCAGTACTAGCTCATATTGGTGTGACAGGGGGGAAAGGGAACACCCCCAATAATACTGAATTGCTATGAAGGTTTATGGAAATCATCTGAAATAGTCAACTAGCTTTAACCAGTTAGCATTTGGACATAATATAAACACAGCAGCATCTGTCAGCTGGAAACAATGGCTTGATATTGCCAGCAGGTAAGAGCCAAAGTCTGATTAAAAATATATGACCAACCCATTATGTACATATATTTAAAAGGTAAGAAGAAAAAGAGATGGAGAATGTGACACCGTGAAAAAAGTAGACATGCACAGTTGAGTGATCTACAAATTCTGTGAGTATAATACAGCGGGAGCTAGCGGACCAAAAAGCCTTTTACCAAAATAGTGGGGGAAGCTGCCCAAAGTTGATGAGCTACAAATGTGAAAAATTGTTGTAAAAGGTAAGTTGATATGTTCCCCACAGTGTTAGAACTAGGGATCTTTCAGCTCCTAAGGAAGGACACATCCTCTGCTGTCATGATAAATATAGATGAATTTCTTGGGAATATAGAGGCACAATTGTCTCAAGGAGGGGAGGCTCTTAGCACGCTCCTCTCAATATAAATAGGCTCCAAATACCTCTTTGGTGACTGGATAGGACTGTACAGTTGCCCAAGTCAACTCATGGAAACCACTCCTGCAGGCCAGAAGAGAATCACTAGAACACAGCTCCTCTTGCATCCTGATCCGCCTCGACCTACACATCCTCCTCCTCCGATGAGGAGTCGGACTCATCTGAAGATGGTGGAGGGATCCGCAACTCAACGTCAGATCCACGTTAGTCCAGCCTGGGCTGATCGACGGAGTGCACACTCGACGCCCTGGATGGTGGCAGAGCAATGACCATGCCTTGGCCAGGGGGGGGGCACTGTCTCATCCGACTCTTGCAAGCATTGGAGAGAGACGGAAGTGGAAGCCCCAGGCAGTTGTACCACGGCAGCTGCCAGTTGGTCTCCAAGAGACTGCACCATAGTCTTCAGCAGTGGCTTGAGAAAGTCCATCTGGAGTGGCTGTGAAGGAAATAGTACAGTCGAGGCGCTAGTGAGCGGTGGTGATCTGGACCACAAAACAGAGGCCCGAGCCCGTCAAGGCGGTGGAGAGACAGAAGCTCAGCAAAGAAGAGACAGTCCATGAGATGGAGGTGGTGACAAAGATGGCAAATGACGAAGTGGACGAGACGGCGGAGGAGAAGAGCCTGCGGTACGGGTGGTCATGGTCGGGGACCCCGACGAGGATAGCCCTTCAGCTGCAGAAGACTTGGTGGGCCTCTGCCAGGGCAGAATAGCGGACACTGGGGAGAATGATAGCAAGGAAAGCAGAGAGCGAGAGGATCGAGGAGTGGCAGGTAAGGAATGGTGCCCATCCTTCTTGGACCTCTTCTTTTCCCCAGACTCATCCTTCTTCTTCTTAGCTTCCACCATCTTGGAGCCTCCTTCGTCACCGGACGCCATCTTGGGCGCTGCAGTTTTGGCGGGAAGCTGCTGAGCTGAAGAAGGAGCCAACGTGATTTCCATGAGATGGGCCTTCAGACAGTTGCTCCTGTTCTGCACTGCCAGACGGGTGAACTTCTTACAGTGCACGCAGGTCTGAGTCTGGTAGGCTTCACTGAGGCACAGCAGACCAACCTGTTGTAGCTGTCTGAAGAAGGGACCTTCTTGTTGCAGTTGACGCAATGCTTGAAGGCAGCTGAGGCCATAAAGGAGCACCAACCGAAAAAAATTGGGACTAAATGCCCATTGACGAACAAGTGGTCGCGGTGCTGGCTCCCTCACAAAAGGGAGCCAACACAGGCAGAACATTTGGAGAAGAGGCACCTGGCCCGCAATGGATGAGCACCTGAAAAAAATCAGGCGGAAGTTTCCCCCACAAAGGGGAAACTTCCTGAGGTAAAAAAAATTCTGAAAACTGTACCCTCCGAGGCGAACAGCCATGAGTGAAGTGATCCTGCCTGGAGAACAAGATCACCAGAATCCCCCCCCCCCCCAAAAAAAGATGGCTTTTTCCTATGAAAAACCAACAAAAATGGGGAGAGAGCTCTCAACGGTCTCCTGCTGCTACGGCGGAAAGAGAACTGAGGAAAGAGCGTGAAATTGTGCCTAAGGGTGGGTGGTATGGTGGGCGGCCATTACATTCAAACTTTTATCCAATCAGCTTGAAAGCTCCGGTAATGGCTCTGTCCAGGCGCAGAACCCAAAAGTGGGGATTCACAGACTATACGAAGAAGAAAGGTATGTTATTTTTGCTCTCTGTAGGTTTAACCTAAATTCTTCTAGTTTAATATATAGAGCTTCAGAGATTTGCACAAAACTGATTCTTGATTTTAGCTGTCATCTATGGGGTTGGTGTCCATGAAGTGGATGGGTTTGGTGCCGTATTACCATATTTCATTCATTATTTGCTAGCATAATCTCTTAACATACTGTACAGTCAAACCTCGGATAACGTTATGACTTGGTTCCACAAGTCATGACGTTATCCGATTTTTAGCGTTGTCCGATGGATGCATTGAACAACACTAAAAAAAAAGCCCTAACTTCAGGGACAAACCACACGGTTTGTCCCTGAAGTCATTGCTGCATTTGGGGGGTGGATTGGGTAGTCCAATCCAACCCCCAACCATAGCAATCGGTAAGAGTGCAGTAGGGTCAGGGGGGAAAGGCGCTTGCTCGCACATGAAAAGGCACGCTTGCGAGCGCCTCTTCCCCCGACCCTATTGCACTCTTAGCAATCGGTAAGAGTGCAGTAGGATTGGGGGAAGAGGCGCTCGCGAGCACGCCTTTTCACGTGCAAGCGCCTCTCTCCCTGACCCTACTGCACTCTTACCGATAGCTGAGAGTGCAGTAGGGTCGAGGAAAGAGGCGCTCGCGAGTGCGCCTTTTCACGTGCTCACAAGTGCCATTTCGCCCGACCCTACTGCACTCTTATCGGTAGCTAAGAGTGCAGTAGGGTCAGGGGAAGAGGCGCTCGCGAGCGTGCCTTTTCACGTGTGAGTGAGCGCCTTTCCCCCCAACCCTACTGCACTGTTAGCGATGGATCGCTGGGGGTGGTGGATTGGGTAGATGTTTTACCCAACCTCCCCCCAACGATTGCCTCGGATAATGCTACAGAATCACTGTCCAGAATCATTATCTGATGCAAGTTTTTCCCAAAAAACTTGCATCATTATCCGATTCTAGCGTTATCCGATGCAATCGTTATCCGAGGTATTACCGTATATGTTTACAGGTATTAGCATTACCATTCACAGTAAGATGGCAGGCAGGGGGAATGGAAGATTACCATGTGTCTAACATTATTACCAGCTTGCCTAATATCATATATCTAATTCCATGTGTCTAGCTATACTGTGAGCATGCTCAAAGGTCACAAATGGATCTGAGAACTGAGTTAAAGTGAATTCTAAGTTATGTTTATGAAAACCACCCCTTCCTCCTAGACACCCTCTCTCAGGTCTCTTCCTGAAGAAACATCTCTCTCTGGTTGAGAACCAAATAAAACCAGAATCTTGTTTTCTTTTATTGAATAAGAAGATTATAATGCTACAGAGCTGTTACTGTGTGAATACTGGCTTTGTTAAAACAGTAGCTGGCTCAATTTCTGTTCAGCAGCATGCAAATAACATTGGAAGCAGATGAAGAAAAGCAAATATTCAAGGGATAATTTCATTCTTGCTGTATGAACTATAAACCTAACAGCTTTGGAGGCCATTATTTATGGCCATTAGAATACATTATTGATAATAAAAGTTTATTACCAAATACTTGCTTATGACATTAATGTAAGGCCAAATTTCAGGCCATAATTTTTAGGTATTCATTCTCTTGCTTCAATGTTTTGCAAATTGAGCATCATAAATGATTTTAATCCACAGACAAAAAATATAAACTCCTATGTATCTTTTGCAAAGTTAGATACTAATATAAGATTTAGACATGATCAAAATATATCATGGCCAGTCTTCTTCTACATGGATTCTTTTTTCACATCTAAACATGAATCTATTATCTCTGTCATTTGAGTATTTGGAAATTACCCTTCTATATTTTCCAAAGTGTTAGTCTGTGCAAGCATATCAGACAAGAAACAAAATAAAAACAAGACAAAGACAAAAATGTTATAGCATCTTAAAGACTAAATCCTATACTGTATTTGAATGTGAGCTGTATTTGAATGACAACCATTTATACATGGCCTCATGACCAGGTAGAGATACAAAGTGACATTTGTTGGTTAATATAGAGTAGACATAGTTCTATCCTGACCAAGATCAAGATTGACTCAGCCTTCCATCCTTCCAAGGTTGGTAAAATGAGTACCCAGCATATTGGAGGCAAAAGGCTAAATAACTTGTAAAGTGCCCAGAAAGTGAACTAAGGACTATGGGGTGGTATATAAGGTGTCTTTCAAATACCACATGACCATTTTAGGGGGGGGGGAGTGGGTCGACCAAAAGTCACTGGGGGAAGGGGGTTCAGTGTGAAGTCACGTGACTGTGTGGCCCCAGTCGCCTTTTAAGTCAGCGTCGTCGCCACTGCCAACAACGCTCCCTTGCCCAGCCTGGCCGGGGAGCGAAGCAGGAACAGCTGCATGGCCCTGGTTGGCTTTAAAGTCAGTGGTGCTGCCATTGCCACCAAGGCTCCCCGGGCCTGTTCGGTATAGCTTTCCCCAAACAGGTACCAGATTGGAACAAAATTCAATTGATACTTTCCAAGTGAATAAGGGCACTTGCACAACTGGTTTTCATGTTTTAATTTGACCTTTCCGTAATGCAACTGACTGTACAATGAGACAATAGGTGGGCAACTGATGGATAGCACAGAAAATACGTCTCATTTCTTCCACGAATGCTCTTGTGCGATCATATAAATAATAGTGTAGTAGCCTAGATAGTTTGGACCAACTCCCATGATTATTCCTGTAGGCTGTGTAAATTGGAGCTGATTGGTATTGTAGTCTAAAATATCTGGATAGCAACAATTTGGAGGATAAACTGGTGTGATAATTAATCAAGAATTCAACTTTTCCTCCTCAACTGAAGTGTAAATTAAAAGATTTTAAAATATATTCACTTTTTGCAACATCCATCCATAATTTTTACAGAATATCACAGAGAAACAAAAAATGTGCTGTTTGTGTCTCTTTCATAAATGGAGTTCAACTTCCAGCACATATTAGCAGAGTAATTTTCATCTACAGTGATTCAGCATCTGTCCAATGTCCATATTATAAATTGTTCCTGGTATACTCTATGCTTCGCTTACCATATGCTAAGCCTGAACAGTGAGAATTCAGCCATTCATTTAAATCCACAGAGCCTATTATTCTGTTTACAGTCTAATAGATATTCACTGTCACCATTCAGACCTCAGATTCAATTTGCCTAAACCCATTTGAAGAGTGATCCTGATGGAAAATTAATTTAATCAGCAATTTCTCCTCAGAATCAACTACGCCTGTTTCTTAATAAAAGCACCGGTGCTTATCCTGTCACCAAAAGAAGCTATGACGGGGAAACAGTCAGGAAATCATTTAACTAGAAAAACAACAAGCCCTTTCAGTGGCACAGAAAGATGTTCATACAAGCTATTTTCTATAGTCACCTAGAGCATTGAAATAAGCTTAATTTCAGAGATATTATTTGGTTATCATATTTTACAATTTTCATAGACTGGCAAACTCAACGTAGAACAACTGCAGTGTAAATACATAACAGATTTTATTTTATTGAACTGTACTGACAATTAAGATGGCTAAATGAAGCAAACAATTATGACTTAGTTTCTCAATTGTTCTGATGCAGAGTTTAACATTGAATACAAGTGTTTTCTAATGATTATGTTAATGCAGTTAACTATTTTTCATCCAGCTATTCAGACAAAGAAGTAGTATGAGTGGGATAACCTCTCATACCATCTCATTGTGCTAAACCATTTTTCCTACATGAGGCTGTAGTGAGAAATGTATAATAATAGTTAATAGCAAAAGCAATTACATTTATATACTGCCCCATAGCACTTAAGAGTACATTCTCGATGGTTCACAGTGTAATTCGCATTTTTGCTCCCAACAATCTGGGACCGACCTCAGAAGGATGGAGGGCTGGGTCATCCTTGAGCCTATCATGACTGAATTCAGATGGTGAACAGAGTTTTCCCACCATGCCACTGTAAGCGAAAGTTTTATTCATCTTATTTTGTACAGCATATTCTATAGTAAATCAAAGCATGAATTAAAACAATCACGCATATATACCGCCCAATAGTGCTTAGTGCACTCTCTGGGCGTTTCACAAGTTGATTAGCATTTTGTCCCCAACATCCTGGGGACTCATTTTGCCAACCTCAGAAGGATGGAAGGTTATAGTCAACCTTGATTCCTGGTCAGGATTGAGTTCACAGCTTTTTGGTTGCAGGACAGCACTTTAACCACTGTGCTAGATATTGAAACGTAAAGATTATCAGCTGTTATCTCTCCATTAACACTGTATTGCAAAAGAAAAAAAAACCCACACACAAAAGTTTCAGAGGACCTGTCTTACATGAATAATTTAGCAACTAGGTGAATGTCAATAACAGCTGCTCTGTTAATCATTAATATTTGACTTCCATATTGTATCTTTATTTTGCTCTAATTTATCTAGTAGGTATAACTGATTAGATGTCTTCACCAAAATTATTTTACAAAATATATATTGACTTGAGTTTGTTTTGATATGAGGTGTGTAATAATTTTTTAAAAAGCTCTTGGTCTGTGGGTACAATGAAAGAAACAATAGCTCAATTTAATAGAGTCAGAATCAGGGGTTGGGAATTCAGTTCCCCACTCTGCCTTGTAAGAAAAAGAGCCAACCTATGTGGTCTTGAGCAAGCTACATGATCCCAGAGCACCTAAAGATAAGGGAATGGTAAACCACTTTTGGGTAGTCTACAACTGGATGAAACGTGTGAAATAATTGGTATTCTGCAATTCACTGACTACACCAAAGCCTTTGATTGTGTGGTTCACAATAAACTGTGGCAAGTCCTTAAAGAGATGGGAGCACCAGACCACCTCACCGGTCTTCTGAGAAATCTGTATATGGGTCAAGAAGCAACAGTTAGGACAGGATACTGAACAACTGATTGGTTTAGAATAGGAAAAGGAGTATGACAAGGCTGTATATTGTCATCCTGCTTATTTAACTTATGTGCAGAGTACACATCATGTGCAATGCAGGGCTGGATGAAGCACAAACTGGGATTAAGATTGCTGCGAGAAATATGAACAACCTGATATATGCAGATTACACTACCCTAATGGCAGAAATTGAAGAAGCCCTAAAGAGCCTCTTGATCAGGGTAAAAGAGCAGAGTGCAAAAGCCGGCTTGAAACTCAACATTAAAAAAACCAAGATCATGGCATCCAGCCCCATCATTCCCTTGCAAATAGAAGGGGAAGAAATGGAAGCAGTGACAGATTTTACTTTCTTTGGATCTAAGATCACTGCAAATGGTGACTGCAGCCATGAAATAAAAAGACACTTACTTCTTGGGAGGTTAGCTATGGCAAACCTAGGCAGCATAATAAAAAGTAGAGACATCACTCTGCCAACAGAAGTCTGCGCAGTTAAAGCAATTGTCTTCCCAGTAGTAATGTATGGCTGTGAGAGCTGGACCATAAGGAAGGCTGAGCACAGAACAGATGCCTTTGAACTGTGGTGCTGGAGAAGACTCTTGAGAGTATCCTGGACTAAAAAGGAGGGAGGGAGGGCCATGCCAGCCAGGTAGAGGGGACAGTGGGATAAGGCAGTGAGGTTCCTGGGGCCCAAACTGATGTAGTGATGGACATGGGGCAATATTGCAGGAGCCGAGGGGTAGGCTGCACTCAGGGAATACGGGACCGATGTTTAGTATCTGTCCCCTGTTCTGGCCCACCCCCCGAGTGAGTCCAACCGAAGACTTGCTAGAGCTGCCATTAAAGCCTATGTTGTGGTGACAGAGGTGGTGAAACGTCAATATTTCACAACCCTTGTTGCCTCTGCGGATAATCGTCCAGCGACCCTATTCCGGGTGACTAGGTCCCTCCTCGGTAGAGGGGGGCCGGGCCCTGGTTGGCAGGGGTCTGCTGAGGTTATTGCAGGATTATTTGATGTAGAAAATCACTGATTCGCTAGAAATTTAATCTTAGTGTGGAAAATATAGGGCTAGGGTTGACTAGATTGCAGTCTATCCATGTTATTTGGGATCGGTTTGATCCACTTGTCCCTGAGGAAGTGGACAGGCTCCTGGGATCTGTTCGTGTCACTGCTTGGACATTAGATCCATGCTCTGCCTGGTTAGTTAAAACTACCAGGGTGGTGACAGCTGGTTGGGTCAGAGCGATTGTGAACTCTTCTTTGCAGGAGGGGGTCTTCCCAAAAGCATTGAAACGTGCTTTGGTATGCTCCCTCCTGAAAAAGTCATCGCTTGACCCTGCAGTAATCACCAACTACTGGCCTGTATCCAACCTGCCCTTCTTGGGGAAGGTTCTGGAGAAGGCAGTGGTGCGGCAGTTACAGGAGGTCCTGGATGAAGCAGATATCTGGACCCTTTTCAATCAGGATTCAGGCCCGGCTATGGTACCGAGACTGCATTGGTCACACTGTTGGATGATCTCTGGCGAGAGCAGAATGGAGTTCATTCCTCTGTCCTTGCTCTTCTTGACCTCTCAGCGACCTTTGATACTGTCAACCAGTATCTTCCATAACGGCTCTGAGGATTGGGGATCCAGGGCACAGTGTGGTCCTGTTTTCCTCATTTCTGAAGGGCCGGACCCAGTCGGTGTGATTGGAGAGAAAGAGGTCCAGCCCTAGGCCCCTCCAACTGGGGTGCCTCAGGGCTCGGTGCTCTCGCCTCTCCTATTTAATATCTACATGAAGCATCTGGGTGAGATCATCCATTCCCACAGAGTGAGGTATCATCAATATGCAGATGATAGTTATACATCTCGGCCCATGGTGATCCAAGCGATCCAGGTGACTGGAGACTGTTAGGGTTTGAGTAGGGGACAACGGGTTAGAACTGAACCTGGCAAGACTAAGTGGCTGTGTGTCAGGGACTCTGCATTATCTCAGGAGCTGCCATTTTTGGTTCTGGATGGGGCTATTTTGTCCCAAACAGACCTTGTGTGTAATCTGGGGGTCCTCCTGGACTCACGACTCCTGCTTGAAGAGCAAGTCGTGGCCAGGAGGGCTTTTGCACAGCTTCGTGTTATACCCCAGTTATGCCCTCTCCTAGATCGGGACTCCTTGCTCATGGTCACGCACTCTCTGGTCACCTCCAGACTTGATTACTGTAATGGGCTCTACATGGGGCTGCCCTTGATGACCATTCAAAGGCTGCAACTGGTGCAGAATGCACCTGCTCGGGTGGTGTTGGGGTGTGGGCGTTATTCCCGTGCCTCGCCACTGCTTTGGGAGCTGCACTGGTTGCCAGTGTGCCTCCAGGTGTAATTCAAGGTGCTGGTAATTACTTTTAAAGCCTTACATGATAGTGGGCCAGGATACTTAAGAGACTGCATCACCCCAAGAACATCTGTCCGTCCCATCAGAGCTCTTGGAGAGCTCTCAGACGGGTCTCTCTAGCACAAGAAAGCGAGCCTTCTCAGTGTCTGCTCTGGCCCTATAGAACCTCCTGCCAATTGAGTTGCACCTCCAGACAGAATTGCTGCCCTTCAGGAAAGAGTTAAAGACATGGCTAGCAGGGCAGTTGTGGGGCACCAGCGACGTGGTAACCCTGGCCTGTTGGCTATTTTAGTAGAACACACACACTCTCTCTTTTAATCTTTTAAACTTTTGTCAGTAGTTTTAATTTTTTAAATTGCCTCCGGGTGCAATTCAAGGTGCTGGTCATTACCTTTAAAGCCCTATATGGCAGTGGGCCAGGATACCTAAGAGACCGCATCACCCTGAGAACATCTGTCCGTCCCACCAGGGCGGATCGGAGGGGCTCCCTTGTTGTTCCATCGGCCAGAGAGGCTCACCTCTCTGGCACTAGAAGGAGGGCCTTCTCCGTGTTCGCCCCAGCCCTTTGGAACCTCCTCCCAACTGAGTTGCGCCTTCAGACAGAGCTCCTGCCCTTTCGAAGAGGCTTAAAAACCTGGCTGGCAGGGCAAGTGTGGGGATCCGGGAACGCGGGATTCTATGTAGAGTGGCTGATCTAGTGGACAGCCACCCTTTCCGGTTTTATCTCTTCTCAGTTTTTTATCTCTTGCTCTGTTTTAAGCATTAGTTTTAAAGTATCAGTTTTAGAGTTTTAAGTATTAGTTTGTATTTTTTGTATTATTATATGTGTATATTACTGATTTTTTTTTTAGTCAATATTGTAAGCCGCCCAGAGTCGGGCTTGCCCGATTGGGGTGGGATAGCAAATAAGAAGAAATAAATAAATAAATAAAACTGCAATTGGTTTTATTTTCTGTGAGCCACCCAGAGTTTTCGGAGTTGGGTGGAAATACAAATTAGAAAATAAATAAATAAAATCCTAAAGGAAATCAACCCTGACTGCTCCTTGGAAGCAGGGGCATGCTGGCTTCCCTAAAAGGGTGGCTCCACTATCAACAGAACTGCTTTTGGTATTCTTATAACAGAGAACTCTTATGTTAACCAGAGAGGATATCATTGCTTTTAAAAAAATCAGGTTTTAAAAGTACAGTCAAACCTCGCATAAAGAGCGTTTCGCTTAAAGAGTAACTCGCTTAAAGAGCAGAATTTTCTCTGAATGTTCATTTCGCTTAACAAATAAAACCAATCAAAAACTCGCTTAACAAATAAATCGGGGTTCGCAATCCCCCCCATAATTGGTCACTTACAATGGTGTTTCGCTTAAAGAGCAAATTTGCTTAAAGAGCATCCCTGTGGAACGCATTATGCTCTTTAAGCGAGGTACAACTGTAATCATTAGTGGATAAGTGGTTAGTATTTTTGACAATGCCCAAAAGGTACTGAGTTTGAATCCTGCTTAGGACTTAATTTTTTTAAAAAATATATTATTATAAATATTATAATAATAATAAATAATAATAAAATTACTGTTCCATGTTGCATCCTTTCTTCAAACAAAAGGTCTCTCCTGAGGCAGAGTTTGATTATAATTTAGGCTTCTACAGCCAGGATTTTAAAAGCAATGATATCCTCTCTGGTTAACATAGAGTTCTCAGTTATAAGATTGCCAAGAGCAGTTCCACTGGTTGTGGAGCCACCGTGGCTTAGATTGAAATTTTGCCTTGTAAGCAGAAAGTCAGGGTTAAATTCCCCAGAAACGATGGTGGGAACATGTATAATGGCCAGAGACAAGGCGGGAGGAAGGTGCCCAGTGGTGGGATGTCAAAATTTTTACTACCCCACCATGATGTCATCACAGTGTGGGCGGAGCTGATGTCATGTCGTCATGGGCGGAGCCAAATAAAAAAATATGTAAAAATAAAATAAAAATAAACACACACACACACACACCTCAACCCATCCACCCACCTACCCACAACACAAATCCGTAAATAACTTAAATAAATAATACATTAAAATACATGCGCAGTGAAAAGGTAAGCCCCGAAGGTGGTTCCCCCCAAAAGCTGCTACCAGTTCTCCGGGACACTGGGGAAATTTACTACCAGTTCTGGAGAACTGGTGAGAACCTGTTACATCCCATTGCTGAAGGTGCCCATCCTGCTGGTGTTGCCGCCCCGCCCCTGCTTCCCCTTGAGTTAAGCTCTGTGCAGCGCTGGCTTGGCTTCTCCCTTCCTGCCTTTTGGTTAAGAAAAATAAAATAAAAATAAAGTTCCACCCGCAGGGGCAGAGATTGCTGGGGTGGAGTGGGATATTGCCTGATTGCCTGAACACCCAGCATCCCACTGCTTGGAAGGACAAATACTGAAGCTCAAGCTCAAGTACTTTGGCCACCAAATGAGAAGAGAGGATTCACTGGAGAAGGCCCTGATGCTGGGAAAGATCGATAGCAAAAGGAAAAGGGGGTGGCAAAGGATGAGATGACTAGATGGCATTGGTGACACAGTGGGTGTAGATCTGGGCAGACTACAGAGGATGGCAGATGACAGAGAAGCCTTGCATGCTGTGGTCCATGGGGTTGCAAAGGGTTGGACTCAACTGTGTGACTGAATAACAAAAATTCATAAGAACACATGAACAGAATCTTGCACTGCAACTATGCAAGGGAGTTGCTTTAGAATTTGATGGAAGCTATGCTTCTATGGAGTAGGGGGAAACGTGTTTTGTGAGTTGAAAATACACTGTGGGGATAGAGAGCTGAACATGCACTGTGGAGATTGAGTACTCCTTTCCAGAATGCTAGATGGAAAGGACGTGGCCAGCTGGCTAGTATTCTGGAATGGAGTATTTCATACTGTGCAATGTTGTTGCAAGCCTTACATGGCTTTTCTATGCTGCTAAAGTAACACACAGAACAGAGTATTGTATGACTCTTCTGAAGTAGGCAGCAAGAATCTATACCAGTGCTGCACATCACTGGTTTTAGCCAGCACTGGAATGACAGCACTCCATTTATTGCACGAGCACAATAATGATTACTGTGGCACCTGAAAGCCTAGCACAGTAAATCTTTATGGAATAAAATCCATTTCACTGCAGGCAACAAGTGTTCTCCTATGTTGTGAGGCATGTTATGTGCCTGGATGTTTAGGGGTTAAGGAGCAAGAGCAAAACAAAATACATTGAAAAGAAATCAGGCTGTGGCACTTGCATTCAAGCATAAATGTCCATAAAGTAAGCACAGTGAGCCATTCACAAAACTTAATGCATGATAGTGTAAATATTGTGGCATCGTTTCTTGAAAAGCTGTCAACAGCTTTTGTAGAGGAGAAATTTTATATTGGAGAAATAGGTAATCAAAACCAAACGAGATTCCCAAAGTTGGGGTCCCAGATATTCTTGGACTACAGCTTCCAGAAATCCTGGCCAGCACAGCCAATGGTGAAGGCTTCTGGCTATTTTAGTCCAAGAATATTTTGGTCTATTCACGAAAAATGAATGTTGTTTCAGATCACCCTCTTATTAAATATAAAACTGCATTATCAGATAATCAGAATAAAGTTAAATATAAGCTTGCCTGGTGCCTTTCTAGTCTGCAACCAACCACATTCTTAGAGTACAGTGGAACCTTGGTTAACAAACGGCTCGGTTAACAGAAAAATTGCATTAAAAAAAGGAAATCCATAGAAAAGAGTGGCTCGGTTTGCAGATTTTTTTCTAGAAAGGATTAATTGGTTTTCAATGCATTCCTATAGGAAACCGCGTTCTGGTTAATGTATTTTGGTTTTCAATGCATTCCTATGGGAAATTCAGTTAAAGTAATGTTCAGTGTAAGAAACATTCACTTTATATGAAATTGCAAAACATCAATAGATGTAGTAGGGGAATCAGAAGCCTGAGGAACGAGATTCTTCATGTTTCCAGGCACCAAAATGTTTCCAAAGTCTGGAATCCATACAATTCCATGTGCCTTAACTGATGACAACTAAAGTCATATCAATAAACAAAGTATAATTTTTTAAAAGCTCAAACCTTTACAAAGGTAACAAACTCTTCCACTTTATCATTGGACATTATCAGCTTTTTTTGCACTACTTCAAGAGCATGTTCAGTTTGCTTTGCCAGCCCATGGAGTTGTTGAGAGGCAGCAGTTTCCAGTTCAGTCATGGCACATTCAGCCTCGGACATTTTACCTTCCAGAGTGGTAAGTTTAATCTCCTGTAATAAAGTCACAGATCAAGTGAGTCAGTACTTGTATTATATAGCAAAACCTCCTGAGGAAAACAAAATTTTGTGAATGGCAAAAAGATTTTCTTCTCATTTTGTTACTTTCGGTGGCAGAAATATTTTTAACTGAATTTTCTTGAATTTTAAAAAATTAACATTAACATAATGATCAAAATCCTGTATCTTAGTGCAACAAATTGCACTTGAGTAGTTCCACTGAATTAATGGGCATTTAATGAGTCAATTCCTCAAAGAGTTCTATTGATTCATATGGTCTTAATTTTGCTATGGCTGACTATGCTAAAGTAATTTGTAATTAGAGTAGGTCCATTTGAATAAATGGAAGATATGGCAGAGTTGCCTCACCAAATCCTTACTTATTCAATAGGCCTACACTATTGTAATTTACTATACTGAGCTGCAGGTTTTTGGCCGTAGTCTAAAAACCTTACAAAAACTGAACACACCTCCAGAATTACAAGGCAATATAGTTATTAATCTTCTGCTTTAACAGGTAGTTTGGTGTAACTTAAAAAGGAAATATGGTCACATCATTAAGTTTCTTTGTCTGCAGTGGATGGAGTGTAGAAAGGGTAATCTCCTTCTACTTGTTCCAAAAGGCAGGCCTAACCTCTCTCTCAAACCTCTGTGCTTTTTCTGTCTGAAATTGTTCCCTTTCTGAATTTTACTAGCTCTGCAAAGAATAAAACCAAACTTTTTTGGGGTGACCCATCAGTCCAAATGACTAACCTCTGCCTCTCTGCAAAGCAGAGAAGTCTATCTCCCATCGTGGTTTTTGGACAGTGCAACATGGTGCAATATACAATAGTCTGCCTGCTAACTGTCCTGATACCAATTGTCAACTGTTTACTTAGTTGGTTTTAATCTTCAAAGCCCTGAACAGCTTTGGGACTGGTTACCATTCTGAACCTGACCAGGTGTTAAGATCTTCTCCTTCATGAGAATGCCAAAACCTGCAGATGCTGGATTGACAGGAACACAGGAGAGGGCTCTTTTCTGCATTGTTCCCAGATTATGTAATGCACTCCTGTCAAAGCAGCAAATAGTTTTCACTTTCCTTGCTTTTAGGGAGCTTTTAGGCTACGTTAGGGAAAAAATCTTTGTAGACTGGTGTGTCTATCTATCTATCTATCTATCTATCTATCTATCTATCTATCTATCTATCTATCTATCTATCTATCTATCTATCTATCTATAAATGAGGTGATTTTTAATTGTAGTTTTATTGATTTTAATTGTCTTGTTTTAATTGATTTTGATGATTCTGTGCTTGAATTTTTTTTTTTACTGTCTTTATTGCATTTCATGACTGTAAGTCAACTTGCGTACTACTGAATAGAACAAAGGCTGATGTGTTGTTTTACTGTACTATATCACTAGTAACAGTCATTGTGATCTGTTGTAAACTCATAATCCCTTGGTGGGACCAGTATTACTTCCTATACTGTGGTTGCCGCCTCCAACTTAGTTGGATTCTTGGGACACTCTGTGAGTTTTAGGTCCTAAACTGTGGAGAAAAGGAACAAAAGAATTGACTTATAAGGTTTGAAGGAGTGTTGCTGCTCTTTCTGACCACAAGATGGCATAGATTTCTTTTTATCCCTGGTTTCTACAAAGATATTATAAAGAACACTGCCAAAGAAGACAGTGGAGGAAAGGTTAAAAGAATCTAGGCCAGTGAAGATGGCAAAAAGTGAAGATGGCAGCCTTGGTCCACCTTCTCCATTCAAGAGATATTTGATCCACATCTCCTTAGTCCACTTGACAGGGGTATATTCAAATAAGAAAGTGTCAGCAGAAGCACACATAGCCAAGACTGATACCTCAGGGGCTATACAGAAAACACACTCCTTTCTCTCACCTGGGTATTCACAGGCAACCACTAGGAACACTGGCTCTGAAAACAGTGCTGCCGCTGGCACAATTTATCCATAATATTCGAAGTAAAGGAATGGAAATGTTCAGTCAGGTCAACACTGGACTTGACTTCATCTGGGCAAGACCATTCCTAAGTAATCACATTCAGCAAAATAGAACCCAAATACAATACTAGATTTGGCTTCATTCTCATTTCCAGGGTGTTTGCAGATAGCTCAGACTATGGAGTGCATGGCTCTTAATGTACTGTATTTATTTTTTGCCCTTGTAGAACAAGAGCGAGAATATCATCTAGCACAAAATGTCTTTCTTGCTGAGATGCTGTGGGGAGTGGGTTTCTTTTTATCTATGGGAAACTTTCTCTCCTCAGTGGAGAGTAGGGAAAGAGCTGTCATCACAGATGTTGCAGCAACAGCAGTCAATTGGCAACCCTGGATAGATCTG
The DNA here is from genome assembly GCA_030440675.1 of Furcifer pardalis. Classification (NCBI taxonomy): domain Eukaryota; kingdom Metazoa; phylum Chordata; class Lepidosauria; order Squamata; family Chamaeleonidae; genus Furcifer; species Furcifer pardalis. The sequence goes on from CP126896.1 coordinate 29,077,077, forward strand.
CTGTTGTATTCCAGTTCACAACCTTGCTACAGGTGCCTCAGTGCTGGGGAAGGAATTCTCAGTTTTGTCTGAGGATTCCATGGTTCTTTTATTCCATCTTGCAGAGACACAAAGACTGGGGATCTAATCTCTACAAGGGCCAGGTTCCTCTGCTGTTCCCTTCTACTGTTAGACATAATTCGTCAGTATTTCAGATTGCCTTTAGAAAAATTGTTAAATGTGAGACAGGATAGCCCAGTTGACTCAGCAGTGGAAAGTTATGTTGTTAATGTTGCAAGTGTTACTTCTTCAAGTGCCATGAAGATTGTCCTGAGAATATAATGCAGTGGTCCTCCATTTCTCTTGTGTGTCGCAGTGTGAAACCTGTACCACTGTTCCAGTTCCGCGAGTCACTTTCTGGTCCTGAGCCTTTTTTTCCACAAAAAGTCCTCATCGGCCCCAGGGCAGTATTGTTGAAGCTCCTGCCCTCCATCAAGATAGATTCAAGTGGGATTTAATCTATTTGGGGACCAACCTTCCCTGTGATTTTTCCATCCAAAGCTGTTAGTCCTCAGGGTGATTGGCACTGCCTGATGATTGGCATTGAGTCGCTGGCAGTATGGCATACTCTATTATCCCAGCAGGATAACCTGGCCAGACAGGCAAATGTTACTGAGGTGTTTGAATTTTGCCTGTAAAGTAGTGTCACGAGGTAGGGCATTCCTCTACAGCAGTGGTTCCCAATCTTTTTTTGGCCATGACCCACCTAAGCATCTCTAAAATCCCAACCCCCCCTCAGGCCAAGCCGCCCTGAGTCACTTTGGTGAGTAGGGCAGCATATAAATAAATAAATAAATAAATAAATAAATAAATACTATTATTCTTCAAAAAGTGAACTCCTATTCATGTGGAGGAATCTTAAAACACCACTCACTGTTAATGACTCATACTCGAATTGCTCCTCTTAAAAAATCAAATTGCCCCTCTGTGGGGCATGTTGCCCAAGTTGGGAACCATGGCTGTAGACTATCATTCTCTACTGATATTGAGAACATACTTTGGCCCAGAATCCCTTTCACATCATTACCCACAAACCTCAACCTTTATTTAAAGTTTCCTCTCCTGTCTGCCATGTTCTGAAGCTTTTTATTGTACTGTATGTATTATATTGTTATAGGCCACCTTTCTCCCAATGGGGAACTCCTGGGCATTTCTTTCAACCTGGGGAAGGCTCTGAGGATCTAGGGACGAGCATTTAATGGTCAAAAGCTGCTGACACTGGTCCTCAAAGGCTTTCCTTGATTGAAAGGGATCCCTATTGAACCTCAAAACTTGAAGGACAGTGAATAAGAAAGTTTTAGTCAAATATTAAAGTATAAGGTTGATATCATCTGCTTCACAGACACTATGATTCACTATTCTCAGCACCCAACACATTACTTACTTCTTACAAGTTCATATCTACAACAATATCTTTAACTTGTTTACTCCAACATTACAGTACAATTTGCACATCGCTTCTATATCAATTCTACCTGACAGAGGCTTCCTACTGCCTCTTGTAGTTCCAAACACCCACCATTCATCTGCTTAAACATAATGCACAATATGTGTATTTGTTGGTTTAAAACCTCTGCAAAATGGGGTCTCCTTTCATATGTCACTTCTGGTTTAAACCTAGGTGCTGTTCCTTTTGTAGGATATCAACATATAAACCCTAAGCACACTAACTCAACAAAAACATTGCTTCCTAGTTACAGGCACTGACCATTGCGTACTGCAAGGAAAACTGACCCAAGGTTCATGCTTGCCCTAGAAGGGCTGCTCAAAATGCCTGGAATTACCATTTGTAACATCCCAAGAAAAAAACCAAATAGGTTTTAATTCCTCTTCCCTCTAGGTATAGTAATGAATGAATAGGAACAATACTTTATCTGTAGCCAGGCCAGTGGTGGGCTCCAAAAATTTTTTACTATCACACTGTGGGCGTGGTATGGTGGACATGGCCAGGAGGAAAGCCCTGTGTTGCACCCGAATTAGGACTACCTTATTTCAAAACTTGGATGGGTGCAGCCAGCCAGAATTTCTGCTACCGGTTCTGGCGAACTGGTACGAACCTGTTGATGCCCACCACTGAGCCAGGCTCTGTTTTAAAGCACTATCCATAACTAGACTATAAAACATGGACAGAAACAGATTAAGCTAGTATTGTGCCAATTCACCTAGTTGTTCCTACCTAGGAAGAGCAATGGTGTGGAGAAGAGAGACATCTTTATAACTTGATCACTCTGCTGAAACAGCAGCTTCATTGCCAAGTTTCACAGAACATGTCTGCCAAACATGGCCTCTGCTATAGCATGTTTCGCTTGGAAAAGGGGTGCTGTAAAAATCTGAACACAACACAAAAATTTCCCACTCACCTCTTAGTTAATATTGCAAATCATTCTGTACCAGTTCATTTAATAGCACTTCAGAGATGCCTGTTGACATTATTGATATTACAGTACACTCAAATATTTTAAGGAGATTAGAAACTACACACATGTTTTTATGGACATAGTAAATATGTAAAGCTATTGAACATATAACTGTTTATTGGTAAAAAATAATGTACCCACAAAACAAATAGACAGAATATGAATATGTTTCATTCAGAAAAGTATACAACCATCTACCTTTTTCTCTAACTCGTGGTTAGCTTTGCGATACATTTCTTCATAGTGTGCTTTTTCTTTTGAAGCTACATTAAGTCTCTGCTTTAGTGAATCAATTGATATTTTTTTGTTTGAACAGTCTTCATTCAGTGTCTTCACCTGAAATATCACCCAGATAATTACTACTCTAAGAGAAAGCATTTACATTGTTTAAGTGGAAAATGTAAAAATGATTTGTCAAAATAACATCTGCATTTAATACATTTCATCTACTAACTTGGGGTGAAAATGTGGGGTGATGTCTGTTCTTACATGGATTGCATCCACTGAAACCAGTAAGGATTATTCATAGATTACAGGGCACTGGATTGGAAAAAGCCTGATTTTAGGATGTGGTAAATTTAGCTGATGAGAGAAGAGGTTTATCATTAATCCTTCCAGTAAACAGAATCTGCAAGGGGGCGGTGGCGGGTGTATCGTCAAATTAATGCAACAAATATTTATTTAAATTATATGCTAACAAGTGAATGACAGAAGTTTTCTCACCCTCACATTACTGTGGAAATGTAAAATTGTAAATGAACAAACACTTAAAGCAAAGTGCTAATCTCTAAATTGCCTTTGTTTTCTCCTGAAAAAGAAAGAAAATATCTAGACTGCATCACCTTCAATTGGCCAGTGATTTCCTTGCTCCCACCCCAACACACCTCTCCCCTTTCTCTCTTGGGCTGCTGATTTCTTAATGATATAAAACCTCTGATACAAAGTACAAGAGGACCGCTCCTCGCTTTGGAACTGGCAACTGTTTAATGCGAGCGCAGACTACTTTGTGAGCCAGGCAGCTCATGCCTGCTTTAAAGGGAATTAAAGTAATGCTTGTCTCAAAAACTATTTCTGCCTGGGAGTTGTATGGTGTGTAGCCTCAGGGATTCCTATATGCCTGGTCTGCTAGGGTAAAAGGGGACAAAATGTGTGGCATAATATAAGGAGGGTGCAATTTTGCTTTCCATTTTCTTTCTGCATCTGAAAAAATGTATTAAATATTCATGAGCAAAGCAACCTGCAGAACAGCATAAAATCGAAATCTTTAAATATATAATAGTGGAATGGATGGCACGTAACTATGATCATAATATTAAATGTCAAGTACCCTTTTTAGAACAAATTATTATTAAATAAAAAGAACAAATGTTTGTACACAATAGATAAACTGTTCATTTTTCAACCAACCATATACAATTCTAGCTGTACTATATGCCACATTGCTCTTCCCATTATTTCACTGTTTTGAGAATATAGAATTATATACAAACTCTCTGTGTACAAACAGAATTATGACTATTACAATTAACCAAAGAAATATGAAGATATTTCTAAATAGATTTAAATGTAACAGATTTTCATTTTTTTAAAAAATGCATGCAGTGTTAGAACTGTACACTATTGAGGCTGTTTTGATTGGGGAGTCTGTATATGTGTCAAATTCAATTTTTTGGAATTAAAATAAATAGTATATGTATGGTATAGATTTTGTGCATATTGTTACTATATATTGGATGTGTATTATTATTATTGTTATGTGCTGTTTTTGTAGGACATGTATTGTATAATTTTTGTGTATATTGTATTACTGTATTTTTGATAGTTACCATGTGAGCCGCCCTGAGTCGTGTTTCTGATTGGGCGGGATGTAAGTGTGAAATTAAAATTAAAAATTAAATTAAATAGCAAACAAAAATACCTTTTCTTCAAGAGTATGCAACATTTCATTAAGGCTTTTCTCCTTTTCCTGATTTGCTTTCATGCGCAGTCTCCAGTCTTCTATTAGATGCCTTTTCATACTTACGTCTCTCTCCATTCGAGAAATCCTTGGAATAAGGGAAAGTGCAACATCCACAGAATTATTGAACATTACTAGCAAGTCCTTATTTTGAATAATTAAAATGCATGACCCTATTGAGTGCTAATCTTTGTATCATTTGTTAGTCCAAAGGGTGAAACAGATTAAGTTTACTACATCTGCAATTACAGATAAACTGAAACTCTGCAGACTTCTGAAGTTACTTATTTGTATACTGTACTAGCAATTTAGAAGAACCAAACATTGTATAAAACCATTTATATAAACTAGCCAAAAGTAAGAAAAAGTTTAATTATGAACCAAGTAAAAGTGAATTTTACTTAATTTTAAGGTAGGCAGGCACAGAAAGGAAAACAGAAATTCATTATGTCTAAAATGTTTGAATGGACTGTCATTATGTAGTACTATTTAGTACACAAAAAGCTAAAGAATAATGTAAAATGATTTTTTTAAAAGAAAAATGATTAGTAATATCTACCAAAATGTAATTTTAATTTTAAAAATAATACCACTTTCACACATCGGATAAAATAGTTTAAAGATATACATCTCTTTTAGTGAACTTGTAGAAAAGGAACAAAAATGCTCATTCAGCGACACACGACAGAAAAATATATGCTTATTGCCTTATTACCTGTAACTTATTTTCTTGTGGCTAACCTATTTTATCCAACTAAAGCAAGTCAGTTATGATGATTATATTTAGTATGTTTGTCTTGATATCAACCGTAGCATAATGAGAAAAGACAGATTTTTTTTTTACATTTCAGTGGACACATTAGTGTATTGGGGCAATCAAGTAGATTGCTTTTACCAACCACATTCAATATTTACTATTTAAAATAATGATATTACACGCTATATATGAATACAAAAACTAAATAGAGTTTCAATGTTCTTTACATGTATCTTAAGGCATTAATCAATAAAATATGCATATTGTTTTAGCTTTTTAAATATGCCCTTATATATAAGGTGAAAAGACCCACATCAATAAAATGTTATTTATGTCTAAATATTACACATGAACATGAAGTGGCCATAGTTCTTGACATGTGTCTTAGCCTGTAGGTAAAGAATCACTGTATTTGAAAGACTGGTTTAAGCTGCACTGAGGTATTAATTTAATTGTAAATCAAGGATAACCAAATGTACTATGGAACCTGAAGTGTGACTTTTAGCATCCTTCTGGAAATACTGAAATTGTAGTCAGTTACTAACTTATTATTTAAAAAGCAAACATACTGTACCATCTACATGCACTGCCCCCCCCCAAGCCTGAGCAGTCTAAGAAATGCATGAAAAAGCAAGATACTGTAAATGAAAATGCATACAAAGATTACAGTCAGAAAGATCTCCAAACTCAATCCGAAATGCTATTGGAATAACTATTTCTACCACTGGGGGGGAACCAGACACAACAGATAGACAAACTCAACCTACTTTTCCTGCAGTTCTCGCAGATGTTCTTCTTTTGCTTGGACTTCATATTTCAAAGATTTAATGGTTGATAAATGTTTAGTGATTTCATTATTTGCATTCTAGATTGAATAAAATAAAATATTTATTAAAGCATCAGTAGTGTGGATGTAGGATTATTCAAAATATAAATTATAACAATTTTGTTTCAAACAAAAGATTTACAATTTAACAGTTGGGTCTATTTTAATCATCATTGAACGATCAGTGCACATAGCAGTACAAAAGACTATCTCTATCATGATATGACTGAGAAAAACTCCCCTTTAGAAAGACTTTAATATCTTCTAAAATGATTATAGGTGAAACAGGTATTTCTCAGGGCCACTTGAGCTAGGCATTCAATTTTATTTGACAGAAGATTTCGCAGTCTTTTTAGCCAGTCTATAGAAGTTTCTTTTTTTTACCGGATCAGGCTACAGAACAAAAAGCACATGCCTAAGTGACCTGTTTCCTCACATGCTTTCAATTTTAAAAGTCCAGAATAAAGAAGAAAAGTATGGGGATATGCTGTCCCTTATAACTCGTTGATCACACAGAGATGGACATTGCTTGGCTCACCTCCTGTTCAGATATCCTCTCATATCCTAAGATAGTATCTCTAAGTTCCCACCACTAAACTTCACTTTAGAATTTTAGCAGTAGAAACACAGACATTTGTTTAGTAAAAAATCCCGTTTTGTGTAGAACAGTGGTTCCCAATGTGGGACCCATGTCCCACAGGGGTGACTTCAATTCTCAGAAGCCTAAGTGAGCACATTGGCTGATCAGTGCTTTGGGGAACTAACTTAGGCTTCTGGGAAGAAGTTCAAAAACCAAAGGTTGGGAAACACTAAGGCCTAAAGTCGGATTTGCGCATTGTGCCTTAATATTTTTAATTTTTCCTAAATCATTACAGCAGTTACAATGCTGTTTTAACACTCATATAACTAACTAAAAATTAGCAGGGCCTATATATATGCAGGGGTAAAGGATAATGTATAGTTCATGTTCTTGTTGTTGTTCAGTCGCACAGTTGATTCTGACCATTTGTGACCCCATGGACCACTGCCCTCCAGGCACCCCTGTCCTCTACCATCCTCCTGAACCCACTCAACTCTGTGCCCATTGCATCTACAATACCATCTAGCCAACTCATTTTTGGCCACCCCCTTCTTCTTTTGTCCTCCACTTTTCCCAGCATCAAGGCTTTCTCAAGTGAATCCTCTCTTCTCATTTGATGTCCAAAGTACTTTAGCTGCATATTTACTATTTGTCCTTTTAAGGAGCAGTCAGAGTTGATTTCTGCTAAGATTCACCAATTTGTTCTCCTTGCTGTCCAGAGGACTCTCAAAACTCTCCTCCAACACCACATTTCAAAGGAATCTTATTCTTCTACGCTCAGCTTTCATAATGGTCCAGCTCTCACAACCATACAGTACTACCGGGAATACCATTGCTTTGATTACGCGAATTTTTGTTTGCAATGTGATGTCTCTACTTTTCACTATGTTCCCCAGGTTTCTCATTGCTTGTCTCCCAAGAATCAGTCGCCTTTTTATTTCATGGCTGCAATCACCATCTGCAGTGATCTTGGATCCTGAGAAAGTAAAATATGTCACTGCTTCTACTTCTTCGCCGTCTATTTTCTAGGGACTGATAGGGCCTGTTGCCATTATCTTGCTTTTCTTGATGTTGAGTCTCAAGCCAACTTTTGCAGAGAGAAAAATGCAAGTCATAATTAAACACATTTTAACAGGAGTTTCTCTGGGTAAGGATCAGTGGTGGGATGTCAAATTTTTTACTACCCCACCGTGATGTCAGCAGTGTGGGTTGAACCAATGTCATGACATCATGACATTGTGGGTGGAGCCAAAGGAAAAAATAATTAAAAATAATAATAAAATAAAATAAAAATAAGCACACACACACACACACAACACAAGGACAGCAAGGAGGACAGTAAGGAGGCCGTGCATACACGCCAAGCACTGTAGACATGCATGCACACCAATTGCTTGGTGCACATGTGCAGTGGGGGAACCAGTGAAAAGGTAAGCCCAGAGGTGGTCTCCCCCCCCCCCCCCACCAAAGCTGCTACCGGATCTCTGGGACACTGGAGAAAGTTACTACCGGTTCTGGCGAGCTGGTGAGAACCTGTTACATCCCATCACTGGTAAGGATTCCCTCCCACACACACCTGTAACAGAGAATTGCTCTATATATAACTGCCTATCTGTGCAGTTTAATTGTCAATAAAGGAGAAGTGTAACACTCAGTTTAAAAATGTACATACAGTACTGGCAATAAAATTGGATACTTGTGTTAAAGCTAGGCCTCTGAAGAATTACACCCCAATACTTATAATAACAACGGTATGTGCATTTATGTCCACTTTCTCTGGAAAACAACGCTGCTGGGTCAGGGAAAAGCAAACAAATCTTTTCCAAGAGTGATTAGATAAGAAAGTTAAGAAAAAAGATCCTGGTTCTCAAAACATACTTTGTGTGTGGCTACAATTTGACTTTGGGGTGGAGGAGAATATATGAATATGATGCAGTCTTGACTTAACTATCTTAAATTTTGCAGGTGGAATTAATACATTTAAACTTTAAGAAGAGAAAATGGCAGCTGAAAATCCATCTCATCCTGTTGGAAAACAGATTGCAAGGTACATTTTACTTTTGCTTTTGGTGGAAGGAACCACGTGACCGGCCCACTGAGCCACATGACTAGCTTGCGGCCTGAAAAGTTTGGGCACCCCTGATTTAGAAAACTAAAGTGAGTTTTATGGTAGATCCCAGGATAGTCTGATACATCATTTTAAGTCAGTTATGGCATCAATACTTGTTTTTAATCGTCTGAGGCAAAGTTTCTGGACAAAACTTTAGGTAGCACACACATTGGTATCTTTAAAAACAAGAAGGTTAAACAAGTTTTGAGTTGAGAGAAGCTGTAGTTAATGAGCTGCTACACTCTCTATACTGATTTCTACTGCACTGGAATACTTATGACTAGAACATAACTCCCAGTATTATCCCATGAGCCTCCTTGAAAAACACAACAATCTCATGAACAAAGAGCGAGTTATATCAGGGATTCATATTAATTTGAGATACTTGATAGGATTTCAGTTACATTACATAAGGTAGATAATCATCTTGCTATAAAATCAGTTATATTACTTAAGAGAGATCATCATTATGCTATGAAATGTATGTGGAATGGGAAACACCATGGGAAGAATTTTATTTGGCCAGAGCAAGGCTGTTTTACAGGTAAAAAGAAAGACGTGGAGTAGGATAGCATCCTGTAAGATAATAATACAAAACATATTATGAACAGTTTATAGGTCTGAAGTCTACTGACTGATCCAGAATTAGCTGTTCTTGGAGAAGATCCATAACAGTTGATTTCAAGGAGGGTTATTACCATACAGTCACTCTGCCTGGTTCGTGGAATTTCAAGTGGGTATGCAGGCAAAGAATAAAGTCCTACTGCCAGATCAGCTTAATTGGTATTACCTTTTGTCAGTGAATTTTTGAACATTACAAACTCAGTGTGTTGCTTAAAGAATCGCACAACTCTGTGCACACACACAAAAAAGTCACAGTTTGCTACTGAAAGTTCCACTATTTGAGTTGCACTGTGAATTGGGCTTTGGCCAATATGTTTTTTTCACTTGTAGTGTTCCTCAGTTAGATGGAAGAAGTGGCAGAAAAACTAAAAAAGGTTGTGTTTTCAATCCCTCATAAATGAGGCAGAGTGAAGGTGTGATAAAAGCTATGTCATACTCTATTTCTGGATCCAACCGACTATAATAATTGAAAGGCAATCAAAAGTCATGTCTTGCTAAAAATATAGACCTAAGGGGCCTACTTGTAAAATTGGTATGCAGTATTTCACCACTAGTTGGTGGCAATAATTAAATTTACCAGAAGTCTCAATTAGAATAGACCAAAGTAACTGCTAAATGTTGTCAGCATTTGTGAAAATCCCACTGAATCAATACACCTACCCTAGTAGGGATTAGCAGTATTTTACTGGCTATAACGTTTTGATACAGGGAAGAGCTATACATGCTGAAAAGATGTTCGTTATTCATTCCTGTCAAATGAAGAGAAATACAGAATATCTCTTATACTACAACTGTAAAAATGGGAATGAACAGAAGGAGTGACTGTAGTGACTAAACACAAGAGATGGCATTATAGCAAAAAATTGGGACAAACTCTAAAGACTCCCAGCAAACTTTATTTGTTATATTAGTATGCTGAATACATTAGTACCACACAGAACCTCCTTTTAACTCTATGTTCCACCTCTCAGATACTATAAAGGAGAAGTTGCTTACCTATAATTGCAGTTCTTCAAGTGGTCACCTGTGAATTCACAAATTCTATGTCTGCACAGACAACTCGGCATTTTCCAGGGCTGTAAAGGAGCATCAAGCTCACCACACCCTTCTCTGCTCCCAAGTTTCCCACCCAGCAACCCCTCAGCTCTTTCTTTGCCCATTTGTGTGCATTCACAGGGACCACAAAGAAAAACTTATTTTTTTCTCTATCTCTCCAATCCGTGCTCTGCAGATATTTTTTGATACTATCTTTCTATTATGATTAACACATATACTGCACTTCTATGAGCTGCAAAAAATCAAGGAAAAGACTAAATGTCTAAAGTAAAAAAAAATGGTTAGTAAAAGGTTAGGTCATATTGGTGTTTGAATTTTCACAAATACTGTTAAAAGGCCATCCTGATTTGATCTAAGACTTTCCTAAAGACAAATGTCCAACTGTACATCCCAGAAATGGCAGTACTGGAAGAAAATGTGAGCATAGAACCTGGTGACATTTAATTCATTGAGCTGCAACATCCAAAGTGTTTCAATCTCCTCTAAAGCTGGTGACTGATATACTTTATATGGCACAGTATATCTAATGAATACAACAATCTTTATTCTTAAAATAATCAACTCTTGTTCCTTATTCTGAAAAGAGTAGAATCAGAATTGTTCTTAAGTACAAACTGCAAGCATAATGGCTTCAAAATCAGATTTAATCATTGTCCTAGAATCTGATTTATTTTCTTTAATCTTTGAACAGATGAAGCAAGTGAGTTCAATGTTATTTGACTGAATATTAAATTACCCTTAATTAATACAGCTGTGCAACAATCTTTTAATAGAAAAGTTATCAATTCCTTAAGATGCATTTTATTTTCACAAGTATTTCAGTCTTTAAATACTTAATATCTTGTTTAACAATTGTAGTGCACTATTTACAATAATGCCATAATGTAGATTGTCACCTTGAGTTTATGGTGCAGCTGTTTTATTTCTGTATCAACATTCTTCAGTGGAGTTGCTGATGTTGTTCCAGTCTGGCCAGATGTCACAAGAGACAGGTCTTCTCTCAGTTTGGTAGACTGGGTCAGGTGGTCCAATTTTCCTTGCAAATCTGATTTTTCTCGCTGCATGTCAGTCAGGTTGGACACAAGGGCCTATTTTCCAAATAAAGTGACAATAGCAGCAATTCAATGTGCAGTTGAGACTAAACACAGTATAATTTCACAGTTTAGCATTACAAAATATAACATATGCAAAATACATTGCTCAAACTGCAGATGGGTTGGTTGAAGTTACAGGTTGCAAGCCTATACAGATACTAAACAGAGAAAGGGAGGTGGAATTGGCTGCATACAACACAGTTTGTTTAATACTGTACAGGAAAGAGAAAAAGGATGCTGTGAGGAAAGTATGGCTGTTTCCCCACATATCTCTTGAGCCAAATATAGGAAAATACCAAAATACTTTCACTTTATGGTTAAATTCTGATTGAATGTAATGTCTGCCAGAATAAATGTAATTGAATATTCTACTGCCAATCTTACAGAACACAGTGTTATAAATTGTATTAAATTTGTAGCGCTTGTAGAGGTTAAAACAAAATATGGGCCATATGTACTGTGGAACTTCTGTTTTGGCTAATCTTTATGCTATTGCTTCTTTTCTTCCCCATGAACACATTACAGCCAAGGAATCACAAATTCTATAACCTTGACCCTAGGGCCAATGCATCTAACTGGTAGATGCCAAGCTGGAGCTGGACAAGATAACAGATGTTAGTTGTTTATTCCACTGGGTAGGTCTTACCACTCCACACTGCAGCCAAAATGCTTCTCATTTAGCAACATAAATGTTAAGTCCAATTAACAGATGATGCTTGCTAGGGATTTAGTTCAAATGAATAGCATGCAAATAAACTATTTCAATCTTACTGAACCTGATTGATAATAGATAAAGACAGTTTATTCTTTTTAAATGGCGCAGCAGAGTATGCCTTAAAATGGTCAGATTAAATATTCAATATAAATTTTGCTTTTATGTAGAATACAGGAACATTTTTTTTGAATTCTGCAATACTTTACTGGTCTGTAGTCAGCAGAAAGCCACCAAGCTTTTAATGTCGTAATAGCCAAAAACTCCTTAAGTGCTCAGCAACAGTACTATTTTAATAGTCCAAAGATGCTTATAATATGGTAGTTTAGCATAACGAACAATTAGACAAAATGGTATTACAATTTCTCAGAGGAGCAAAAAACTCCCCTTGTGAAGACTTCCAATTAGAACAGCTAGCTGTAGGTTCCATTTTTTTTACTGAAATATAGAGGTAAAAAATAGACTACATCATCATATTAATATTTTTATAAATACAGAATTCTGAAAGTACAAGTGTGAAAGCTGAAGGAACTGAAAAAAACAGAGAGTGTGTGTGAGAGAGAGAGACAGACAGAAACAGAGAGCCCAGATGAGTTTAAAATGGATTGGATGGTAGCTACACCCTCTAACTGCTACAGTCAGCCAGAACAAATACCAATAATCAAATGATTTTTTTAAAAACAATTGTCCAAAATTCGGTGTACTGAATTCAGAGGTGTAAAATTTGAATGTAGCAGAAGGGGGTTATTTTGCAAAATAGTCTATAGTATATTAGTCTATAGTAGAATTGTGGCTTCTTGTGCTAGCCAAAAGGGCCATTTGTTGTTTTCACACTTTGGGGCCCAGGAAGGGAAGAGATAGACAGAGAGGCGCCCATAGAAAACAAGACAACCAGAGTTGTTTACCCAACTCTGGAATCTGATTGGAAGTAGCCTGATTACCCAGGCTCACTTCATACCTGGCGAGGGTCTGGCAGAGAGCCAGAGGGGGAGTTCTAAAAAAATGGTTGTCAACTAGGTAACATCGACAATACAGAGATGGGCTTTCCAACTAGGCCTATCTCTGGAAATCTTAATTATGGTAACTTAGAATAGCTAGACAGATTCTTTTTTTATTATGGGGAATACTTGTCTGAAACATCCTTTCTCTAAAACAAATTAAAGTTAGAAAATATTTTTCTATGCTGAGATCTGTAACCTGATTCATCAAGAACCATGCTACCAATTTAAATAAAAAATTTTTTTCTTCAATCAACGCGTGTTTATTTTATTTATATTTATTTATATTTCATACTTGCTAACCCGCCCCAATCCGGCAAGCCCGACTCTGGGCGGCTTACAACCCAAGTTAAAACACATCAATAAAAAATTTAAAAATTCATAGACTAAAACAGTATCTGGGGGTGTCGTCAGAAGGGTAAAATCCTTAGACTAACCACCCCACATGGGATCCCACATCCCTGGAACCCCACACATGTCCTGCCAGCCAGGTCTTTAAGCTCTTCCGGAAGGACAGGAGCTCTGTCTGCATGCGCAGCTCAGTTGGGAGGAGGTTCCAGAGGGCCGGGGCGAACACGGAGAAGGCCCTCTTCCTGGTGCTAGCGAGGTGAGCCTCCCTAGCCGATGGTACAACGAGAGAGCCCCTCCGATCCGCCCTGGTGGGACGGACAGATGTTCATTGAAAATGGGATATCGGGCTAAAAGACAGTAAGTCCCTCTTTGTTTGCCTCTTGAAAACGCTACCAAAACCTCTCATAGTAAATTGGGCTTGTCTCTGTAAAGAGAGAAAGCCAGGTGTTTGGATCAGCCTGGATTGGCTGGAGAATGAATGGTGAACATATTTTTTCTTGCGTGAGTTTGGGAGAGTTCTAGAGGGGATTTTTGTTGAATAATCCGCCTTGGATTGAACGCTGAGAAGTCCCAAGTGAGCAAGGAAGAATGTGCATTCATCATACCCCGTGTAACGTTAAAGATTGGTTCCACGATCTTCAATGTTATGCGGTTTTTAACGTTGTGTGATACATTTATCACACATTTTAAAAAGCCAGCTTTGTTTGGGGGAAGCTGCGGATGAGTGAGCTCGCCTGCCTTCTCCTAAAAGAAGGCACAGATGGGAGGCAAAGTGATCCCCCCTTCCCTTCCAAGGTGAGATGAGTGTGCGTGCAGACTGCGCCAGCTTGCCTTGGAAGGGAAAGGGGAACCACATCCAAGGCGAGCAGGGTGTGCACATGGGCCAGCCCGGTTTGCCTTGGAAGGAAGGGGGGACTGCTTCTCTCCTTCCCTTCCAAGGCAAGCAGGGTGCGCGTGCGGGCCAAGCCCAGCCTGCCTTGGAAGGGAAGGGGAGAAACGGTCCCCCCTTCCCTTCCAAGTCAAGCCGAGCTTGGCCCACACACATACCCTACTCGCCTTGGACGTGCCAAACTCCGCAGGGCTGGTCTTCAACCCTGCGGGCTTTAGGGCAGAGAACAACATCAGGAAATTTGAGGAAAACTTTTGCATTGCACAACATTAACTTAACATTGTGCGGTGCAAAAGTTTTCCTCAAATTTCCCAATGTTATCCGGTTTTAACACTGTGCGGTGCACACATTATCCAGGGTATTACTGTATGTTCCTATCCATACACATTATTGTGCTGAAAACTGCTGTCCAATCTTCAAAGACATTAATCTAGTTACCAAGAACAGGAAGGAACCAATTTCGTCTTCATAACTCTAAGACACTAGATCTAATGAATTGAGACTGACAAATGTTGAAACAATCTCAACGCAGGTTTTATTCTAACTACCAAAAGCATACTCAGACAATAACAAGAACAAATCAATAAGTGTTATTGTTATCACAATTCATTGTGCCACAACTTGTAAGTCAGTTAAGATAAGGTTTCATTGATAGAGACACACTCTCTGTAACAGCAGAAAAGGGGATCCCTTCATTTTGGTGGGAGTGAGATCATTTACTTTAGCTAAACATAGCTACTAGATACAAACTTCTTTAGTAACCACTCTTATGGATTCTTCTTATAATTGAGTCAGAGTTATTAAATATCTTCTCCAAATGTTTGAATGAAAGCACTTGAGGAATAGTGTAATACGCAGAAGATATTTTTTATATTAAAACTATTCAACTGGAGGGTAATCCTTCTGTGAAATATTTACTTGGACTGAAATTCTATACACACTTCCATGAAAGTAAAATCACAGAAAACAACAAGGTTGCTTTCCAAGCAGAAAAGTAATGTGTAATGCTCTTGGTGTTTAGAAGCACCATACAGACATCTGAAGTTAATGCTACCGTGTTTCCAAAACACTGCTCTATGGAGTACTTTGGTTTTCAAGAACTTCTGTTTCATTATATTCATTCCTTGGGTTTAAAGTCTAAATCAGGGGTTTGCAACATTTTCCCGCCAGGGGGCAGATCTGCCCTGATACTCCCTGCCATGGGCTGGAGGCGTGGTTGCTTATGTTTTTGACATAATTGGCAGTGGCAGCGGTGGCACTCATGTCATCTTTCCAGCTTCTTGCACAGCCTCCACCACTCCCCATGAAGGCAGGAGGCTTTTCGGAGCATGGACACTCCATTTGGATAATTTTTCGATGCTTCCCCACTTCGTTTCAGCTGCTCGAGCGCACTGCTGGGCAACTTGCTGGTTCCACTCTGAGAACGAAGCCACTGACACAAGCTCTACCCGGCACTGGAAGTTGCCCAGCGGCGTGTTCGAGCAGCCAAAACGAAGCATGGAAGTGTCAGGAATTTATAAAAATGGAGCGAAATTGCTCCAAGAAGCCTCTTGTCACTGTGGGGAATGGCAGAGGCTGTCCAAAACCCCAGAAAAACCATGCAGTTCCTGCCACTGCTGCGGTAAGTGATGTATCACGACTTCCAGCAGTGGGTGGCCGTGGGTCTAGAGGTTCCTGGGTGGCCACCACTGGCTGGATTAATGGGATGTATGGGCCGGATTAGGCTTGCAGGCCAGGGGTTGTGAAGCCCTGATCTAAGTTCTGAATCATGCTTTCACTCTTTGTCCTGGACAACACTAAAGTGTGTACACAGACAGATAATAAAAATTGTCTGAGGATCAATATTAGAAGTACACCAACAGAAATTGTACTAGATATAGGTTCTGCTCCTCTTTTCCAGTATTTAGCTAGTATTCCAGCCTGCTGCCTGTAATCTACAGATTTTTTGAATAATGCAAGCTGTGTGATCTAAATTCAGCTTGCCTACATATTTGCTGCCTGTTGCTAGTATCTATTCATTTCACCTTAATAGCAAAGAGATGAATCTTCAACTAAAAAATATCCTCAACTACAATTACTGACTGTTTGAGCACTGATATTCCACTTAAATATGTGCCTCAGGTCCACTTGCTCTTTGCTTAATCTGTATTGCAACAGTATTGCCATTATCTTTTCCATGTCCCCCCCCCCCCCAAAGTTGTGGGTGACTATGATGTATATACCTGAGTGTTTGTTCAATGTTAATTTTGTTTTGACAAGGTAGCATCCTATTTCTTCATGTTGTGTTTTGTGGGGATTGGTTGGTTGCTTTGATTTTCTACCCCACATCCTCCAGACTAGGTAGGCACTTTAAAAACTCTCTCTCTCTCTCCAAGTGGTTCTCAATGTGGGGCACACACACCACAGGGGCACTTCAATTCCCAGAAGCCTAAGTCAGTATATTGGTTGATCAGTGGTTTGGGGGAATTGACTTAAGTGTCCTGGGAATTGAAGTTCAAAAACTAAAGGTTGTGAAACACTGCTCTATCTCTATGCCCTCAGGACCCCGATCCTCGAAGGAAGGCAAATAAACAGATATTCTACATTGGAATAACCTATTATTCTATAATAATGTCAGAAATTTCCACCTGCAACTGTAACTCTTGGCATTATGTGTCTGAAATCACTAGACTTTTCCAAGACATTACCTGAACTGTAGTGTATATTATAAAATGCTTCTCAGCATCACAGATGTTTCGGCACATCTAATCCTAATAGCAAAGTGTAATTGTCCTAGCTACTGAATTTTCCTCTAGAGATACTCTTACTCACTTCTCCAGCTTCTCTTCTACTGAGGCTGATATCACTGTTTGAAAAGCTGAAATGACTTATCAGTGGAAATATAGGTAGGAACGAGATAGTCAGTGGGACTATTTCCTTCTCAGAACAATGAGATGTAAGTTAAGTGAAACTTGCTACAACTGTGGACAGATGAATAAATGATCACATGACTTCACCAGTCATTTGCAAAATTACAGCACTATGTTCTGTTAAAGTAATCATGTTCTTCACTTGCATGGCTTCCCCCCTCCCTATAGGCCAAATATCTTTTCCAGCTTGGTAAACAGACTGATATGAAATATCAGGTTAATCTTACTGGCAAATAATTTCAGATCAGAGGCTATAAGAAAATCAATAAACCAAATCCCTGAAATCTAGATTTATTTTTCTAATGCAAGGAATGAAGTCTTACTCCCTCCATATATAACTAACTGTATAGGGCAGGTAGATCTAAAATGAAAACAGACAACTTCAATGATTAGAAAGAGTACCGGGGGTGGGGTGGGGGAGATATGTAACATTTACAAAGTCCTTAGTAGCTCACTGTAGTAATTAATGTCAAGACTGCAATTTGTAAACTATTTCCAGGTATTTACTGTAAGACAATAGAATATTTCACAGAATATCAGGCAAACCAAGGTAATGCAGAGAACTTTCTACAAGCATTTTAGATAGTTGCTAGACATCAACAGCCTTTAGAGACCATTAAGTATCCTGTGGATAATTAGCTACTGTAGATTAATCTTTTATTCTAGCAGTACTGTTTTAATACCCCATGCACTCTGTCAGAGAAGTACCTGAATGACAAAATAATATTACGCATGAATAAGCAGAAAAGTAAATTAACATCTCATATTTCATATGCCATACCTGGATGTCAGGGGTGGGTGTGGGTGTGGAATGTATCTTCAAGTCACTGACATTCAATTCTTTTTAAAAAGCAATCTGATGTTGACATCTCATTGAGTTGAATCTTCCTAATTACTGCTAATTGCCTATCAAGACTTTGTTCCTCTTGAAATTCAGTTGTCTAATATATATGAGCACTGCTTCAATGCATGCACTGTAAACAGTCATGACACATGAGGTGTGTTATATTATTATGAAGCCATACTAAATACGGTTTGTAATTAATAAAGCAGCTTTTAAGGATGCTTAAAAACACTGAAAATGCCAATCTGTAATGAAGTGTTTAAACTACATCCCAATAGAGAAATAGATATATTTGTGGGGATAATGAAAAAAGAAGCTTTAAAAATACATTCAGTTTAAAAGTATTTTTCTACTAATGGGATGTCGTCGTTCGCTGCAACTTGTATTCAAGAATGCATTTTTTCCCTTGAAGCAGGAAAAGTGTCATTGGCGTGAATTTGTTTAAGGTGGATCCCAGCATGCCATGAAGTGACCCACACACTGTGGTCATGGAGCCATCTCCTGTGGCACATATGAAATGAGATATGCAGGATTTAACACCAGGACTGCCACAGCCTTGAGGATATTGACAAGGTGTGCCTTCACAGCCAGTCCAACTGGCATCGCCTCTTCTGCCTCCATGACTGTTGGGAATAGAGTTCCTCCTTTGCTCATTTTGCCGTTGGGTCCAATATGACAGTTTCCAGTGGCATTTCCTACACTGAGGTGACCATCACCCCACTTAAAGGGGCTCAATAGCCTGTAGCTGTTGGCCCCTTTAGGGAGTCAGGTTATTTATCGCCGCCCAACACTCGGCGTTGAGACGTTGGCTGTATGGTCTACTCCATTACAGTAGTGGGGTGGAGTGGTGTTAGGGACACACCAAGTCAGGTGGCAGGGAAAAGGATGGTGGCGGTGGTGGCGAGAGTGAGGGCCAGGTGGAATGGCATCATGGGTCAAATCCTGCCCACAGACAGTAGGTTAAGAACCCCTGAGCTAATGGCTAGAATTCTATTTGTATTTTCATAGTTAGCACAACTTGCCACAGCTGATTATGGCTACCTGCCAAACTGCCAAGGCATGCTTCAATCCCATGCCTGATCACATAGCTGATAGTACAACCAAGATAGTACAACCTCAACAATTAGTTGCAGTTAGCTTTTACAACTGATTTATTATTTTATTTATTTTATTTTTTCCAATTTATATAGCCACCCAAATCGAAACTACTCTGAGCAGCTCACAACTTTAAAATCAACATTTTACACATAAAAAAACCAACTAAAAATACTATGAGAATTACCCAAAACAGCTAAAAGAATGAGGGAGCAATATTACTATATCAGCTAGTAGGCAGGGTTCACCACATCACCAGTGCCCCACACTTGCTTTGCCAGCTAGGTTTTTAGTTCTTTCCTGAAGGGCAGCAACTCCTTCTGAAGTCATAACTTGATTGGCAGGAGGTTCCATAGGGTTGGAGCAGACACAGAGAAGGCCCTAGCAGATGGCACAATAAGAGAGCCTCTCCGGTCTGCTCTGGTGGGATGGAGAGATGTTATCTGGGTCACTCACTCACTCTCTCTCTCTCTCTCTCTCACATACACACACACTTTAATAAATAAAACATACAATGTAAAACAACAACACATTTCAGAACAAAAAAAAACATTACATAGACATGAAATTCAAAATAAGACATAATTCAAACGAAATAATTTTATCTTTGATATAATGAATTTTCTCTTGTTAGTAACCTACTTGTCAATTATATACTCCTTGTGTTTTGTTGTTGTTCGTTCGCACAGTCAATTCCGACCCTCTGCGACCCCATGGACCATTGTCCGCCAGGCACTTCTGTCCTCCACCATCCTCCTCAACTCGCTCAGTTCTGTGCCCATTGTCTCTACAATACCATCTAACCATCTCATTTTTGGCCGCCCCTTCTTCTTTTGCCCTCCACCTTTCCCAGCATCAAGGCCTTCTCAAGCGAATCCTCTCTTCTCATGACCAGTGTATTATCTTGGCAGAATTCTATCAGTCTTTGGCCTGCTTCATTCTGTGTTCCAAGACCAAACTTGCCTGCTATTCCAGTAACTTTTTGCTTTCCTACTTTGGCATTCCAGTCTCCTATGATAATGTGTACATCATTTCTTGGTGTCTGTTCTATGAGGTGTTCTAGGTCCTCATAGAATTGGTCAATTGTGGCTTCATCTGCACTAGTTGTTGGTGCATATACTTGGATTACAGTGATATTGAATGGCTTGCCTTGTATTCTGACTGACATTATTCTATCATTTTTGAGATTACATCCCATTACTGCGTTTCTCACCCTTTTATTGACAATTATGGCTACTCCATTTTTTTCTGAGGTTTTCTTGTCCACAGTAGTAGATATGATGGTTTCCAGAGCTGAATTCGTCCATCCCTGTCCATTTTAACTCGCTGATTCCCAAGATGTCAATGCTTATTCTTTCCATTTCCTTTTTTACTACTTCCAGTTTTCCCTGGTTCATAGATCTCACAATCCATGTCCCTATACAGTATTGTTCCTTGCAACACTGTATTTCTCCTCCCCCTTTCCTGTCCCTCCCCTTCTTTTGATCTGTTGTGTTTCATCTCAGTTGCCCCATTTGTTTTGCCTTTTGTTTTGGTCCATAGGGTTCTCTTAACAAAATTCCTGACGTTGGTTTGCCGGTTTCTATGTCAGTATCCTCTCCTCTCATCATACATATTATCACAGTTTAAAACAATCATGCACATTATAACAGTTTAAGCAGTATAAGTCTGAAAAGTAAGCTAATTAGTGTTGGCTATATGTAGTTATAAGTCAAGAGTTTCTAAGTATCCTTGTTATGAAGTCCAATATATCAAGTCTCTACTGTAAGTTCACTATAAGTCTCTACTGAAGTATGTAAAGTCAGCTACATTAGTGAATTACTTATCATATGCATGCAGTCAGTTTCAGCTGCCCAGTGGTCTTTGATCGGCAGCGCCTGTGTCAGTTGCGAGGTCCCTCCTCTGGCGTTCGGTCTCCTCACCCTGCTAGCTGCCCGGTGGCCGCCGAGGTTCTCCTCACTGCTGTTGCAGTGGTGAGGTGTGGGTCGGCGGCACGCTCCTCCTCACCGCCCGACCCGCCACTGTTCTCCTTCTTTGCCTTCCCTCCGGTCAAAGGGGAAATGGCCGAGGGGGCGCAGGTCAGCGGCGTGCTCCTTCTCCTCGCCTGAATGTCTTTCAGCTCCCAGAGGACGAAGAGGGTGGAAGAAATTTTATGCTGTGCTGAAAGGAACCATCTGTCAAATGGTGGGAGGCAAGCAACTGAGAAAGAGTGGTGCTATGCGGGCTCAAGCAGAGAAGCCCATCTAGCCAGCATCTTGAAAGCAACAGATTCCTTTCAGTTCTTCACTCTGTTGTGACGAGAAGAACTCAAATATCCTCCAGGCATTCGCTTCCGCTTACCCAAATTCTCAGGTTTCACAGACAACACACATTCTTAACAGCCACATGCCAAGATTTCTCTCACCCTCCCAGGTCTCACCTCTCCCAACATCAAATTATCCTTCCTTATGTACTTAACCTTTTTTAAAATATCCTTATATATATACACTGTACATTTACTTATTTATTCAATTATACAAATACTCTAATTGTAAACTTCTCTCATTATATTTCAGTAATAATAACAAAACAAAACAAAAAGGAAAGAAAAGAAAAAACAAAAATCATGTCACCAGTGATATTTACAATGCCCTGCAGATTGCGATTTCTAGCCACATTTTATTACAGTCAAACCTCGCATAAAGAGTGCCTTGCTTAAAGAGTAACCAGAAGTCACAATTGGTCACTTACAATGGTGTTTCGCTTAAAGAGCAAACTCGCTTAAAGAGCAATCCTGTGGAACATATTATGCTCTTTAAGCGAGGTACAACTGTACTTCCAAAAGCTCAATTGATCTGGTGCTGGTCTGCTACCTTTACCTTTATCCAATGTGTGTACCACAAATGGCTTCCATATACTGTATTCCAAAATTTGTTTTCCTTAATTATACAGTAACCTTTTTTAAAGTTCAATTCCCATGTAAGTTTATCATTCAACGCAATTCCCCACATTTCTTTATACCGGTCTTCCATTTTTAACAGAGCCATTATTCCAATTTCTTGCACTACATTGTCTTGTTGTTGTTATTATTATAGACAAAAAATCTTTTTTATTCATATCTATATCCATTTGTCTATGTTTGTCAGTAAGGTGGCACCTATATCCAGTTTAAGATCCACACCCATTATTTCTGAAGCCTGCAGTACAGTAAAACCTCAGATAACACTAAAACCTGGTTCCACAAGTCTTGGTGTTATCCGATTTTTAGTGTTATCCGATGCATGTTAAAATCCTATGGGATCCATAGAGATACATTGTAACCACACAGGCTTTAGCGGTTGTTATCCGATGCATCCCATAGGATCTTAATGTTATCCGATGCAATTCTTCCCCCCAGATTGCTTAATGTTATGCGATTTTAGTGTTATTCGATACTAATGTTATTTGAGGTATTAGTGTACTTCTATTTCTTCAGTGTTTCAGTTTTGGGAGGATGGGGTTGACACATGCTAAATCCCTGATTCAATAAGGTCTTTGATTTATCCAATGTTCTCACTTCCTTTCCTGGGGATATTTAAAATAATTTCTCATTGTAAACCTAGAAATAACCTATTCAGACAATTTAATGACTCATTCTATATCATGAACTGCCCAGAGAGTCCACTCAGCGCTATGTGGGTGGTATATAAGTTTAATTGCTTTGCTTTTACCTTTTATATCTATATGCCACTTATCTTTTTTCACATCCTGGTCACTTTATTGCATTTAACCTTCCACCTGCTCTCTACTTTTTCCATTAATTTAGCCTATTTCCTGGTCTACTAAGTCTTTACAGGCCTGTTTCAGAACCACTCAAGATTTCCTCATCTTCCTTTCCATTTCTCATCTACAAGTTTACCTCTCACTTATGCAAGGATGCTGCTGTTTCTTACAATAGCTTCACAAGACCAAAAACACCTGGATTGGTATCAAAGAAATAGGGAAACATAATTAAATGAAAAACATTTGTTTTCTACCATTTACCACTACTCAAATTTTAATGAACATTAAGTGTGGCAGTTACCCCTATGCATACTGCCCTAATCATTTGAATAGTAATATTTTAAATAAGAATTTGAACATATATCAGTTATATATTTATTTGTGTATTTTATCAGTACATATAAAAACCAACTTGAAAACAACATTAGTTGATAACAACTTGTTTCACATTTGATTTGCTACTCGTTTGTAAAACAAAAAAGTCTGTACGCATACTGTAAAATAAATAATTCAGTTAGTTTTGAAATGCATTCCACAACATTTTAAAGCATGTGCACAGTGCAGGGTTTACCATGAGATCAAAGCCATAGATTTTGTGACCATGGTGCATGCTGAGATTTTAATGAGACAAACACACACACCTGTAGGTGAACTGAGTCTCACAAGGAAATTCCTACAGGGAATATAAGCAGATTCTTTTATTCTGTGATGTATGAGAACCATCAATTTGTTCCAAACAGCACAGAAATTATTGACTTTTGTTGTTCAGATCAAATTCACTGACTTAAAATATGCTGATCCCAAGTGCATTTGAAAACAGAGTAAAAATAAAGTATGACTTTATTGGAGAAGGTATTTCAAAGGATAATCATACTTTGCTGAAACGTAATATGAAAACTGCAGCCATTGGGTTAACAAATATCACTTGTCTGAGCTAGAATATAGGACAGAAATATAAGACAGTCACGTCCAATTCCACATAGATTCTCCATTTGGATCCTGTTTTTTGCAGTTTACCTTATGAACATGATCCAAGTGACATTTCACAAATTCCTGGATAAATGTTGCTACACTCTGCCAGCAGAGAGACAGGCTGTGTCATGCACAGATCAATAACAGCACTGCATTTCATCAACCTCAAAATCAAAAGTACTTCATCTGGCAAAAGCCACAGCCCTTGAGGATCCAACATATATGTACTAAATACCCTACAACAAGACTGTCTGCTATACAGGTAGTTAAGTTAAAATAAAAATAACTCAAGAGATAGACAGTGAGAAAATTTTTATTAATAGTAACAAAAAGAAGTGCATACTATTAAAAGAAATAGGATTATTTATTATTATATAGAAATAAAAATAAAAGAGATAGGACTATTTATTATTTTTCTGTTTTTGAAACAAATGTTTCTGAAGAATTAATTGCTAACATATTTTTTTAATCCCTAGAAAATACATAGTGCCACGTGGAGCACACATTCCAGCAAAAGAAGACATTTTATAAATTGTGGCCTCTGCTTTTTTAAAAGTACTTTTAAAAAGATAAACACCAGCATTTATAGAGGAAATGCCTCATATATGACATCCATACTTTAGAAATGACACATTGTTGTAGTATTTTATAATACAGTATTGCAATATTTGTCACTAGATTAGATGTTGATTAGACATACAATAAAGCTTCAATGCCTAGCAAATCCTGTTAAAATATGTTAGACAGCAGGGCTAAAAGGTTCCCTGCCTTATGGGAGCCATTACCCAGAAACCTCTCTTGAAACCTAAAAATATTATTGTACAAGTTCAGAGCTTGAAAGTTTAAGATATGCTATCAATAAATGTCTATGTTGCGTGAGCATGATTTCTGAGAAAATGAAACAATACAACCTAACTACGCAAACTTGTTTCTATTTAAAGAAGTTTTCTTAATATTGTTTCTAGAAAGGAAAATGTTTCTTTAACATGTTTAATTGCAGGAATAAAGCTCATTAATATTCAGTGAATTCAGTAGAAACTTATTTAGTGTTGTGGCTACAATCGAGATTGGCACATGCCCAAATACTAGATATACATTATTTTTCTGAAATAATCATCTTCCAATACATAGCAGAATCTACGACAGATGCAAATATACTGACACACACTGAGTAACGAAGGCAAAGTTGCTCTAATAATTGTTCATCTGCATTACAGATTTTGGGCATTTGGCCTAGAAGTATTGATCACAAGATTGTTTTGAAACTCTCTGAGATCTTGAGCAAATGCTACTGAATATACTTAACAGACTGTCCTCAACAGCCATGTTCAACTACTACAAGTTATAGCCTGTAGCTATAAAACATCTTTTGCTATCTTAATTGCTATCTTAGGTACTTAGTCCTTCTTTAGTTTCTTCACTATCAACCTTAAAGCTGTACAGTTATATAGTTTTGTCTTAATGTTCAACTGCAGTCATGCAGTTTCTATTATCTACAAGTGATGATACAAATCCTCGTCAAGACAGGAGAGAAAAATAATATTTGAAAAGTCTTTTGCCATGACAGACAAATATGCAATCCTCTGTGTATCCTGAAAACATAATCCAAAGATCTGGGAATCTCTTTTGATAACTCTTTGGGTAATGTGGAGGACAACTGATGGGAAGGAGGCGATGGAGATACTCACAGTAGTGGACATCCACTAGCACAAAACTCTAATTAAGCCATATGTATAAAATATAGGCATTAAAAGTAGTGCCTATGTGTTCTAAGAAAATGCTCAGTCATACAAACCAGCCTCTGTCAACATGGTGCTTGCCAGATTCTTCATACTCTTGCCTTAACCCTCATCGAAACTAAACCAGAGCCAGCATGGCCAAAGGGCAATGAAAGTTGTAGTATAAAATATCTGTAAGGCACCACAAGTAAAGCAACTATAGATTACTGTTAAAAATGGCAAGCATAACATATGGTAGAGGGATACTGTACTTCAGTTGGGAAGAATAACAAAAACCTGAAATACTATTATGGCAAAATAATGTTACAGTACATAGAAAACAAATGATATATTAGATGCAATTTAGATATCAATTGTATGGCTGTACTACACACAACTGAAGCCACACAACTTAAAACTCCACAGTGAAGGCATGGCTGATTCAAATGCAAGAATGTAATATATATATTTTCTTACTGTGAGTAGTGAAATTTTCTGCTGTTAAGCTTTTGCTGGTTTGCAATCGATTAATTTTTGTCAGAAAAAGCTACATGGTTTTCTGTTTTTAACAGAAACTCTATCTTCTATTTCTCTTCTAGTACTCTGTCCCCAAGCATAAGTCACCTGCCTTTCCACATTATAACTTTTCAGAAACTGGCATCTATCAACATTCAGTTTGCATTACAATGAATCTAGTATCAGCAGTCAGGCGGGCTTGATTCATGCCAACCAGCTGCTTTAATTTATGAATAGGCTACATTTCAAACATGCAGCCTATGTAAGTTCATTAATATTTGAAGACTATTAAAACAGCAATTCTGCTTTGGAGATCAGTAGAACATAAAAGGCATTTTGCTTGATCGTAGAAACACAAATCTATGGGAAAAACAGTTAGTGTATTATTGCCTTTTACTTTAAAATTCTGTATGAAATTAAGGCAATTTCAATAACTAGAACAATGGAGTTGAAAGGAACCTGCCCCCAGAAGACATCTGGTTCAATCTTTTGTTACAAAACAAAGGACATCCACTCATCATCTCAGGAGAGTCCTAAAGAGAAGGCGAAACAATGGACTAAATAGGTTTAGATGGCTTAGTCTTGTATATTAAACAAAGCCATGGATGTTGCAGTGACAGACAAAACATCCCCAGATCATTCTGTTAATGATCTGAAAGAAAACTCTGAAGTGACTGATTGTCAGGATCCGAGGCAGCTTCCGGGAACCAGCCAGAAGCCGCCACAGCAACAAATATTCTTGGATTTATTGTGCTGCTGTGTGAACCTCATAATATTGCTCCAGCATTAAAGGTCCCCTGCTTCAGTTGCTTCCTTCGCTGTCTGATTCCTGGACTACGTTTTGCTGGACTAGCCTTGCTCCACTGTCTGCTCCTGACTTTGACCCTGGATTAAGATTAGGATAAAGTTTGCCTTTGACCTTTAGTTTAGTTGCCCTGTGCTGCTAGCTGACTGCCTATGTCCCAAATTCTGACACTAGTGTGCCTCAAAGGTGCTGCTGCTGGGACTGAGCTAAACCCTCAAGTGTGTGCATGTGTCTGAGCTGGTATGACTGTTTATGCATCCTCTTGACTTTTGGTAGAAAATGTCTGCAGTGATTTGTAAAATGTTACTGCGGGAACTCTTGAGACTGAAATACGGCTATGGAAAGCAAAGAAACAGCAGTTACACATCTGGAGGAACATTCCTGAGGAACTGCTTTGCAGCCTTTGTGTAGTGCTGCCCAAAGGAGTTGCAAACTGTTGCCTGGTGTGCTGCAAGTCTGTTCCCTTTTTAAATCCCAGCCTCTTCAGATGAAGAGGGTTTGCTTAGCTACTTAGTCCTTTTCAGATGTCAAAGGCAATCCATAAAGCAATGCAATTGTTCCTGTGGTGCCACTTCCAGAGCACTATGGGAACAGAAGCAAAGGCTTCTGGGTGACTTCGCAGTGCAGGGCTTTGTAATTTGGTCGCTACATTTCAAAGGCAATAATTACTGATTTAAATTACACTATGGCAGTTTTGCACTGAATCTTACATCCCTTGTGTCTTTATGTGTTTTTACTGTGCAAATGTTGTATCTTACCGATGTATAATTGTCATTACTTGAGTACGTATAGGAGAGGATATCTTAATCTGAGCAGACATCTGGTGATGGAAATTTTTAGCATTGCCAGTAGACACAGGGGGTACAGGAAAAAAACAAGCTTCTAAAAAGAGTTTCCCTGAATTTTGCTAATATTTCTTCCATGACATTTTTCGAAGGAACTCCTGAAAGATCAGATCCCATCTCTTCTACATTAGTAGCAATTCCAGCTGTGATTTCTATACATTGATTGCACAGTCTAACTTCTTTGCTCACAAACAGGAGGCTTTGCTTCAGTACTTATGATGAGTCTCATAAGGCAGACGAAGCCCAAAATATGCCGTTGCAGTATAAAAATTCTAGGGGTGGGAATAGGGATTTGGAGTGTGGTCTTCACTGCAAAGATAATACAGTACTGAATTTCTACCCAGTAGTAGGGTGTAAGGGATTAAATCCTACATATGTTTATGTGAAGGTTTTACACACATACATATTGTGTCTGCATGTGCGTGTGCTTGTGTGAGTGTAATGTGTATACAGGAACATTATACACATCGCTATAGCCATGGAAGAAATCAGCAGATGCTGGTCAATCCTCATGTTGCAGGAACTGTAAAATCTGTCTCAAAATGAACATCTGGAATGTTTAAATCTCAAATCTAGAGCTGATCATATACTACCTGGTTCTATTGGGACTGTGATATAGTACTGGATGCATGAACACTTATTTCTGTTTAATGGATCTTTTTCTTCCACTCAGTTTAATCAACAGAGTTAGCTTTTCTAGGTATATTATCTAAAAATGCTGCACATCATATTTTAGTGAAGGTCATGAATTTAGTACAAAGTCAGTGTTACAGTAGCAAATGGTTATTTGGTAGGTGAACATGAAATGAAAATCAAACAAACTTGTGCCATTGGAGAAGAAGTTTTCCTAAAACTAATAACATTTATGATTTTAAATCTGTTTGGATCTTTTGTTTTTACTTTCACCTTAACCTTATTTGTAATAAAAAGATGCCAAAGATCATATACAGCCGTTATAACTCTAAGGAGAACTGTAAGTGTAAGACTATTTCATAAAAGGATGGTAGTGACTGAAAATATCTGTTCTTGTCCATGAAATGATTACTTTAACATCCAGTGCTTAGAAGAGTTTCGTAGTTAGCACCTTATCTTTTGAAAGCACAATTCTCTCTCTAAACTGTATATGTTCCCTGCAGTGAGTGTAGAGATATTATACTTCTTTAATTTTTATTGTGAAGTAGTCAAAGTCTCTGCTGAAAGCATAGTTTCCCCTTTGGTAGCACTAATTGAGTACCTTGAACATAACTGGTTGAACGCAGAAAATTAAAATTGGATGCCAAGAAGAAAATAGAAGTGATGCATAACCTATATAGATATTTCACTCAAGATACTACAACCACTTTCCCCCTTAGGCTTGGAGACATTTCTCTCTGGTATTCTCTGCTTCATCATGTTTCTACTCTCCAATAAATTTATCAGGACAACAAACTAATCTACACTTAACCAAAATTATCTAACGGTTTAAACAGAAAATGAATACTATTGTCTAGTTGTAAAATAGAACCCACCACATAGTGTAGTTCGATCCAGGTACAGCCAGACATCTGCAACAAACTTTTGCCTTGTAAATGGGTGCATTTCTGTACTGGAATGAATATATACATCAGGCACTAGGTGACCAGTATGATATGGATTTTGTTGTTGTCGTTCAGTTGCACAGTCAATTCCGACCCTCTGCGACCCCATGGACCACTGTCCGCCAGGCACTCCTGTCCTCCACCATCCCCCTCAACTCGCTTAGCTCTGTGCCCATTGTCTCCACAATACCATCTAGCCATCTCATCTTGGGCCGGCCCCTTCCTCTTTTGCCCTCGACCTTTCCAAGCATCAAGGCTTTCTCAAGTGAATCCTCTCTTCTCATCTGATGTCCAAAGTACTTTAGCTTCATCTTTATTATTTGACCTTCTAATGAGCAGTCAGGGTTGATTTCTTCTAAGATTGACCTATTTGTTCTCCTAGCTGTCCAGGGCACTCTCAAAACTCTCCTCCAACACCACATCTCAAAGGCATCTATTCTTCTGCGCTCAGCTTTCCTAATGGTCCAGCTCTCACAACCATACATTGCCACAGGGAATACCATTGCTTTGACTATGCGAATTTTTGTTTGCAATGTGATGTCTCTACTTTTCACTATGCTCCCCAGGTTTCTCATTGCTTGCCTCCCAAGAATCAGTCGCCTTTTTATTTCATGGCTGCAATCCCCATCTGCAGTGAGCTTTGATCCCAAGAAAGTAAAATCTGTCACTGCTTCTACTTCTTCCCCATCTATTTTCCAGGGACTGATAGGGCCTGTTGCCATTATCTTTGTTTTCTTGATATTGAGTCTCAAGCCAGCTTTTTCACTTTCTTTTTTTCAACCTAAACAGGAGCTTCTTTAGGTCCTCCTCACTTTCTGCCATTAGGGTGGTATCATCTGCATATCGTAAACTGTTGATATTTCTTCCAGCAATTTTGATCCCAAACTGTGATTCCTCCATCCCTGCATTGCGCATTATGTGTTCTGTGTATAAGTTGAATAAGCAGGGTGACAAAATGCATCCTTGTCTTACTCCTTTTCCTATGCATCTGTATTCACAAGACAGGCATGAGTGAAACCGAGCTGTTTCATTATGTTTTTAGCAAGTTTCAGGTGTTACTAATACATGTGGAGTGTGAGTACATATTTATCCCATACAGGCATTAATGGAAATGTTGGAAACTCAAAATGCAACAAAGGATGGGATTGCTGTCAGCAGCTCCACCTCTGACATGACATTACCCACAATGCCACCCTTGCAGACATTTGTGCTTACTGAGCAATTGCTTGTGAGGCAAGGGGAGGTATTTATGATTCCTGTGAGGCTGCTACGTCAGCACACAGTACCAGTGAATGCTTCCTCACAATTTGTTCTGTAAGACTAATATTTGTCCAATATATATCAGATCAACTCCAAGGTTCTCAAGTTCTACAAATGCAATGGTTAAACTAAAGAAATGTACAGACAACTTTACTGCTCAGAGGACAGCGTCATTAGGCTGTAGACCAGACTAGACTAGTAAGGATGGTAAATTTCTAACCCTTGTTTCTATGGATCTGTTGCATTTTTTTTACAAAGCCCTCACTCATCAGGGGAGTCCTCAGTTATGGCTCTTGATTAACATGGAAAAAACTGCTGAAGAAGAACTAATAAAAGTGAAACTCTCATTTCTTTGGAGAAGAGCAAATGTCAACGAGTTGTCAAACTGCTTAGTGCTCATGATAAAAAAAATTGTCACATTCAGAAGAAATATTCAGAAGACAATAATATATCTAGACCAATAAATACAATACTGAACGAAGTTTCAGATTTGATTTTGATGATGATAATGTCGGCGGCAACAATATTCAATCCTCATGGGAATTGCTAGATCAATATCTGTGATTACTTTGGAACTAAGCTTTAGTTTTTCACTTTAAGCTGTTACCTGAATTGTTTGCTTGTTGGCCTGAAGTCTCTGCTTGGCTATGTGCAGCTCAGATGTTAACTTTTTATTTGCCTCTCTGGACTTTCTGAGAGACAATACTGTTGTTTTTCTTGAATTCTGCAATAGAACCAACTGCTGCTGTAAGGATGCAATCCGTCCCCAGAGTGAAATGGAGCAGCCAGGCTTCTGGATCACGATGCCCCTCATCTTGTCTCTGCTGACTAAACGTTGGTCACATTGATTACCAGTTCATACGACAACTTTCATTGGCCTTTGAAGAAATAAGTATCTTCTCTGAACCCTTAAAAACTCACAAAAGAATATTCTATGGAATCTATTAAAGTTCAAACATCTGCTATGTGGCAGATTTTCATCTTTATACCACTATTTTATTATTAGGTGCTAGACAGATGGCTCAAGTGGAAGATGGCAGGTCAGCAGTTCTACACCTGAATACTGCAGGACAGAATGAGCTCCCGTCTTTGTCCCAGTTCCTGCCAACCTAGCAGTTTGAAAGCAAGAAATTGCATGTAGATAAATAGGGACCACTTCGGTGGGAAGGTAAACAGCATTTCGTGCACTCCGGTGTCTAGTCATGCCTGCCACATGACCACAGAAACAGCTGCAGAAGCAAACAGAGCTGGCTCTTTGGCTGTGAAACAGAGACAAACATTGAACCCTAGAGTTGGATACGGCTGGCTTTTGAGCAAGGTGACCTTTACCTAGATAGATGCCACCCATAACTGATACATCCTATATATGCAGTTTTTCATTATAAATAAAAAAGACATGATTTCAAACCATCTTTAAGGCAAAATTGAAAGCATATTGATTATGTAGGCCCACAGTGATGAACCTTGGCACGCCAGTTGTTCTTGGACTTCAATTCCCAGACGCCCTGATCACTATGTGTACTGACTTGGGCTTCTGGTAACTGAAATCCAAGAACACCTGGAGTGCCAAGGTTGGCCACCACTGATCTAGGTACACAAGAACTGATCAAGGATGTAATAATGTTGGATTTTGGACCAGCTTATATAGTTCTTATAGTGCTACTATAAAAACCATCAACAGTGATCCCAGATCAGTGAAAGAGCTTGAACATGTACAGTCTCTTAAAAAGAGCTCAGGCTACTACTATGAGTATTTAGTGCTTTCTAACAGATGCCCAGTTAAGGTATTGTTTTGTAAACACAGATTTTTATCACCCTCCCTACTTCCATTCAGGGTCATATCTTCTTTTAAGAAGGTGTTATTAGCATAGAGACAAGCAGATATGAATAAGTTTACCAAGTTTGATTTTCAGTCTTTCAAAAATCCATATGATAACCAATATGTCTATTTCTCAAATTTAGGCAATAGATATCCAAGTATGCATAGATGTAAATATAATTTTGCTTTCAACACAAGTACAAAGAATATATGAGATTCTTACCTTTACTAGGTCTGACTGATGACTTTAGTGTCTTCTTTTTTTGGAAAGGGGTTACTTTTGTATTTTTGTTTTGCTGCAAACACAAAAAAGTAGGCTTATATCAGGGATTGGCATTCTTTTTAAGTCAAAGGCTGGGTCACACTCCCTCAGGTAGTTGAGGGGGCTAGACTGGTGGTCCCCCTGTCATAAACCTGTCCGCTTCCGGCAGCGGCAGCTAAAGGGAGGGCACAGGCCGGATGATTTGGTGCAATGGGCTGGGTCTGGCCTGCTGGTTGTAGGTTGCTGACCCCTGGCTTATACAAATCAGTACCATGTGCAAAGGAGGTGTATATTTTAAGAAGTTACATTGTAATTTTTCAGATGCAAGTAGAAAAATGTGCTTGTATCCAAATGAGTATACCAAAATAACACGCTGCAAAGTTAAATATGTAAATATGCATCATGCTAAAAATTTTTTAGAGAATAGAAAATGACTAGGATGGTAAGTTATCTAGGGATGATGAACTACATTCTATGCTTGCCAATCTAAAAATGGGGACATATAAATTGTAGTTTTAGATTTCTCAGGGAAGGTACTCCAGTCCCAAATGACCTTAAAAAGTAATACATTTTAAACTACCTGAAATAGTAACTTTTTGTGATGTAACTTGCTTTGACCTTCAAAATACACACTATCTGGAGGCATCTGATTATCTTCCATTTTATTTTGTTCCTGCTGATCACGTTTATCTGTCAAAGAAGCATTCTGTGTGGTTTTCTCTCCCAAGTTTTCAGAAGCTGGTATTTCGGTGTCGCTGGAAAGGGCATTTTTGTAAAGAAAACAAAAATTGTGAATTTTGGATTTTATGGTCTTCATATTATCCAAAGAGCAGCTAATACAGTGTTCTACATAAAACTAAAATACTTATTTGTTTCAACTGCCAGAAAACAATCATGTAATAACTTGCAATTATGGGTCTGCGGTGGCTCAGTGGCTAAGAAGCTTGCCTTGTTAGATGGAAGGTCAGGAAGTCAGCAGTTCAAGATCTGAGCACTGCATGATGGAATGAGCTTCTGTCTCTGTTCCAGCTCCTGCCAACCTAGCAGTCCAAAAGCAAGAAAGTGCAGGTAGATAGGGACTACCTCAGTGGGGGGAAATCTTGGGGACATGAAAGGAGCCTCATTCGGGCATCCCCTGAGCGGAGTTCCTCCAGCAAAAATCATTTCAACCCAGAAAGCACCTTCTGACACAATAAAAAAAGAACACTTGCAATATAAATTTGAACTAATAAATAAATAAATAAATAAATAAATAAATAAATAAATAAACTAACAAAAAAAAAACATTCAAAGTGAGTCCACTTCCTCTATTTTGTTCCCTTCTAGCTTTTAACATATACATTTTGCTTAAAGTAAGTGAACAAAGAAGAAAATAATACATTTAAACTATTGCTCTTACACCTTGCATTACAAACCTTAGACACTGCAACTACATTTTACAGATCCAGAATGGATTGCTTCTCTGTTTCTCTTCAAGGAAAGATAGATAGTGGAAAAATTCTGAAAAGCCACTAATAGATAGGAATACACAAATGAGGAAGACTGATACAGATGATGCCTCCTCCAAGTAATACAAGGCTTAGCCTGAGGTGATCCAGACTCAAAAAGATCTATAGAATTCTTCCTGAATTACATGGGACATTGGGTCTGGACTATTCCCAAACCTTTTCTGTTCTCATAAACTAGAAGGTATCCATACATAAGTAGAATTTTTTGACATAGTAGCCATGTTAGTCTGTGGTTCAGGCATATCAGAAAACAAAACAAAACAAAATTTAAAAAAAACACAAAAACACTTCTACACTTTTAAGACTAACTGCTATATTTTTACTGTGAGCTTTCGTGGATCAAGTCCACTTGTCTGAAGAAGTGGACTTGATCCACGAAAGCTCACAGTAAAAATATAGCAGTTAGTTTTTAAAGTGCTGCAGTGTTTTTGTTTTTTTGTTTTGTTTTCTGACATACATAAGGAAGGAAAAATTTATTGATAAACCTCAAAAACAAGAGTGCCTGTTCCTATTTTGGGGGCTTTTTAAAATTTGCCATCAAGAAAGCCTTCAAGGTTGGCACACACACACAAAAAGCTAAGGTTGGGTCAAATAGGCAATTTAGGAATGGGCAAAGCTGGTGAGGATCCAGGATGTCAAACTAATGGGACACCAAGTTAGGCTAATGGCGCACATTCTGCTGTTTTTAATAGCTGTGATTCTTACTATACTAAATCAAGCAAGTTAGAATAGCTTAAAAAATTCATAGAATTCTCAGGGCCTCCAGCTTCTAGCAGTTTTTTTTTGGTAGTAACTAAAAACTTTCTTCTTTGAAGGAGCTTTTAAAATATCTTTCTTACTTTCTAACTCCTACAAACCTGACTTAGCAGATAGCTATGACACTCCTCACTTTGGGTACTATTTATCTTAGTTCTGACCTTGCCTATATTCAGAAAGTTCTTCTTGAGCATTGGTTTAGCACATCTCATACCTGTAGAGCTGCTGTTTCTCCATTAATCTGCCCTGGAGAACAGGGAGCAATAAAGATTTTATCAGTGGGAACAACCACATGGAGGACATGAACATATTTATAAGACTTCATCAGACTTAATTCTCTGGATAGGAAACCAAATAGTGAGAATAGAAGCAAATTTTGGACTGATGTACCTCTCTACCAATAGGAAGTATAGAAAATACAAGAGATTACAATATATTCCTCCACTAGATGCAATTTGTTTGATCTGCTGCTCTTTTCAGTCTAAAACAAGGATAATTGTGGTGTGGTCTAGTTCATATATTATATTGTAATAGAGATGTGTTAACACAGAAATCCAAGATCAAAACCTATTAACACCTGTGCTTTTGGGGGGGGGGGGAATAATTCAAAATTATCTTTTTGTTCCAAGTGGATCAAACTTATTTCTCTGAAGAGGAAACCAAATAGTGTGAGTAAGATCAAACTGTAGGTTTAACACTTCCTTCACTGTAAATGAACGGGAAATATGGAGAAGTCCCACATTAATATGTTGCAACTTACAACAAGTTTTGTCTCATTTTGCACTAAAACTGGTATAAAGATTAGATATGCTTTCAAAGACAATAGTGGTAGGGCAAACTGAAAGTACTGCCAGCCATTACTAGCTATTGAGTTGTCCTTAGCTTCATATCATATACTGTATCACACTTTAAGTATATACTTATAAAGTACTGTATATACTTGAGTATAAGTCAGGTTTTTTAGCCCCCAAAATGAGGTCCAAAAATTGGACTCGACTTATACTTGGGTCAATGTAAACACTTAAAAACATACCCACACAAATGTCTAAATTAATTAATTTTATTGTATTTTCATGTATTTTAATTCAGCTGCTGAATTTTTCACTCTGTCTTATACTCGGGTCAATCTATTTTCCTAGTTTTAGAGGTCCAAATTAGGTACCTTGACTTATATTCGGGACAACTTATAGTTGAGTATATACAGTAATCATGTTACAAAGGATTACAAAGGCTGACTGTGAACATGCTCACCTCCTACAGTTTTTATAACATGGGGAGGCTATGTAAGATCCTGTTGAAGGATGATAGTCTTTCTAGCCTTTTAAAATGTGCTTCAACTAAACTGGAAAATGCTACCACTTACTAAAGAACTAAAAACACCCACAAATTTTCTCATTCTTGATGGGAAAAGGTGTTTCAACAATCTAAAATATCCCACTAACAAGGTCAGTTTGCTGGTTCTTGCAATAGGTTTTTCATTCCTGCATGAGAAAAAGTAACACCTACAAAAAAAGGCAGTGTTTCAAATCAAGAATGGGAATTTTACAGATTTTTATACAAAAAACCCTCTCTATATATTTTTTTTGAAAAAATCCAAAAAAATCACTGTGAGAAAATTTGCAAAGAATTACAACTCTGCCATTTACACCTCTGCAAGACTGATCTAAGGTAGAAATAATTTACAACATTTTCTATTAGGTAAACCAACATTTTCAATATAGGAGTGTGTGAACAGAAGGAATTCTGGTACTGTATTTTTAACTGGAAGGGAGAAGGGTTATAGCTCAATGGTAGAGTTCATATTTTTCATACACAATTTTATGGTTCAATCCCTAGCATATCTATTAATTGCTGGACAGATTTCTTTCTGAAACTCTGGAGAGCTGCATCAGTTGGGGTTCAGCAACATGTAGCCCTTGCAGCTGCTGAATTCAATGAAATCCATCAGCTCTAGTGAGAATAAGCAATGATGAGGAATGCTGAGAGCTGCAGTAAAACAACTTCTAGTGATCTACAATCAGCATAAGTCAGTTAGTGTGGCTAATAGTAAAGGTAAAGATCACCCTTGCTTGAAAGCCAGTTGTATCCAACTCTATTGTTCAATGCTCATCTCTGTTTATAGCCAAAGAGCCAGTGTTGTCTGCATCTACAGGTTGGCAGGATCTGGGACAGAAGCTCACTCTGTCATGCAGCACTTGGGTCTCAAACTGCTGACATGCCAACCTGTCAAATTCATGTCTTAACCACTTGAGCCACCGCAGCCTTGTGTGGCTAGTATCCTACTGCTAATCCCAACTAGCATAGACTCATTGATTCAATGGGATTTATATAAGTATTGAATTACTCTTCAGAAACTGATTGAATTTGATCTGCTCTCTAGGTGAGACTAACACCTCGAGCCTGGCCTATGTCTGTAACAATTACAACACCACTGATTTTCGACCTCACTGTTGCTGGCTAGTCATTAATATTATGAGTTATATACATGTGACCGAGTACTAGCAGTTACAAGACCTTTATAAAGATCAGTGTTGTCAGTGCAGCCAATATTGTTTCTAACTGTTATATTACAGTCCTACTGCCACTTTTAATTAGAGTGGCTATTTTTTCTGGCAGAATTTGAAGCTGACCACTCTAATTATGTTGTAGAATAAACCTAAGAGCTACAGAATAAGACAAGAAACCAGATCCAAGGCTGGAAGAATCATAATCTTTCCAAAATATTATACAGATCAAGGAGCACTAGTAAAGCAGAGGCCGGCTAGTTCCCCTCTTGTGACAGAAGGCTTCTGTGAGCAGAAAGAAGGGTGGTGGTGGTTTTAACTATTCTTCCACTCCACTACAGCCCTTATGCCCCTCACCCCCCTTCGGCTTCAAATTGTCTGTCAACCATTTGGAACAGATTTGAAAGAGCACAAGAGATTAGAAGGAGTGGGGATAGTCCAAAGGAATCGCCTTGCTGGAAACCTTTTACTAAACCATTCAGCAGCAAATGTAAATGAACTGGATTATACTCCAAATGCACAAAAATCTTTACAGATGAAACAAACCGTATTGGGGGTGGGGTGGGGGGTGGAGTCCATACAGACTTTTCTAAACGGATAATTCAGACTTTCTATCACAAAACTGACTGGGATCAGGTACAAAATGGGATAATTCATTTGAATATCATGAACACTATCCAATTTGACTTCATATAATTTAGACTGATAAAAGTACTAGACAACACATCTTAAATAATGCAAAGCAATCCTACAAATTGTTTCATTTTGCAACATCAGTCGGATTTAGTTTTACACAAGACCTATACTCTCTCAGGAAACTTGGGAATACTCCTGGCAATGTGCACAATATTGTAAAGCTCCGTGGGCCAAGTCTAAAAGCTGATAATGTTTGAAATCAATTGGGAAGCTGAGGAACTTTACAGCAACTGGCTTTTACATCCTATGGAAACATCCTAATTTTTGGCATCCTTTCAGTTCTGACAATGGTGTTTGCGAAGGTCTTTGCATCTATATACCTATTTTTACCTTTACATAACTAATTTTCAACTGTCATTCAATTAAAGTTAGTACAATGATTGTGCAATATGAAATACATGCAATAATTAGTGTGGATGGTCTTTAATTTAAGGGACGTTAAACAGCTTGTACACATCTGGTTGCAAGATGAAACGGGTCATTCAAAATTTATCTAACTAAATTAAGGGAGAAAAATGTTTCTCCTCCTGGGTCGGCATGTCACAAGATAACTAAACCGATTTCATAGGCTTGCCTGGGAATCCTTAGCTGTCAGCAGTGAATATGCAAAGGGCCAGCAAATTAAATCAACCTGCCAAAATGTCAATTTCAAGCCTCATGACTGCATGAAAATAGCATCACTGGAAGAAATCAAGCATTGCTTCTTTTGGGTTTCCTGGCACCTATTCAAATACTCTTGCAGTTGTGGCTAATTTTGCATGCAAATTTCAGTCAATAAACTCAGAACAAGACCTCCCAAGATATTTCAAAGGCTCTGACAGTATTTTTTCTGAATACCAAATCGACAGTAGTTGAAATTCAATCTCTTTTTGCTAGTGCTTTACATATGCACATTGTCCCCTCTACACAGCTAAGTTCATGAGAGCGTACCTGCTTTCACTCATATCTTCCCATCCTTCCTTACTGACGTTCTCAAGAACACTGCTCGTAACCTTGATGGACTGATTGAGAAGAGACTGGTAATGTTCCACGAGGCTCTTTCCCCCTCCTGTTTTCAACTTAACTTTGGCGGTTGCACTCTTACAGCGACATTGACCACAGGTTGCTTTACCTATGGCCATGGAGCTCAGTCTTTTTCCTCTGTCCAGGGAGCTCTGCAGTTGCTTCACTTTACTCAGCAGATCCTCATTTTCATTTCTCAATGAGTTTGCTTCTGCTACTTGCCTCTTCAGAGAGGTGACCTCTCTCTCCAACTCATCTATCATTAACTGAAGCTTTGCTTTGTCCTTCTTTATTCCTGTGATCTTTTCCAGTAGTGTCTCCAGTTCCTTCCCTTTGGCCTCTGTTTCCTCTTGGCACTGTTTAAGCAATGCTTTCAGGTCATTTTTATCCTTAGTTAACCCTTTATTAACTTCTTCCAGCTTCTTTGATTCTTTCTCAAAACTCTTAATCCTTCTCTCCAGTTGCAACACCTAACGAGTGGGGAAAAAATTTCACTTTTAACCTTTCAAATGTTAGTCAATCTGTCTGCTATGCCTTAACGTCCTATATCAAAATAAAATTACGTTCAATGCAAGGTCAAAATCTATTTAAAGTACTTAATTGAAAAATGATTCCAAGGTAGTGCAGATGAATACATCTGGACTGCAATAATACATCTGTTACACCAAGGGCAGATGGTGTAAGAAGTTAAAATCCTTGACAAAGTGACACAAAAGTCTAAATAAGATAATAAGCAATACATTCCAAACATTAATTTCGGATTACACTCGATCAATAGTTGTAATTTCTGTGATTTTTATGTTTATATGTAAAATCTAATATGTTTTTAAGAATGTAGCATAAACATTCCATTCCAGTAGAAGGAATGTCCCATGGTCAGAAACAAGTCAGTATAAGGAAACTGTTATACCTACTGTACACAGCAAAGTAAAAAAACAGAGCAGACAAAATAGTCTATTTCTGCCAAAACTGCACTAGAATCCATCAATCTTACAGATTACACCACCACTATTGTCATTTCAGTAAATACTTGAGATCAGAGGAGTGTTTGCAGCATGTGGCATATTGCAGGCCTTAGAGTAGCTCCTTCTTTAGTTGAACGAAATATGCCATTATTGTGAGAACACATCTACAAATGATCAGTAAAACTTCAGATGCACAATGATTATTTAAAGCAGTTCCACTCAACATACACTATAATTCGGAAATCATCAATCAATCAAGTTTAATAATGGCTGTGAAAGATGCATTGGTATAAAGGTTCCCATGTAATTTCTCAAGGAATTTGACCTTTAAGTTACTAATGTCAATAAAAAATAGAAACAATATATTAAATCTACACAGTGACTATCACAACAAGTTTGGTTTTCAATAAAGATCAGGATTTAAATGGCATTTCTCATGGTAACTCATAAATGTTGTGTTCTTAATTCATCAGGACTTGAGGATTCAAGAAATTAGCACTATCCAGAATGTAAGTTATAGTATTATGGGGCTGCTACTCTTAGTCATAGCTGTTCTCCACCATAGCCTAGCCGTGCAAAACTTCAATAAATTCATTGCTCTGCTGTAAACCTGGGCATTACATACAGTATTACTTTTGTTAGGATTCCATGTACCAGTGCTGAGACTTTTCTGTCAGTTATTTATGTCAAATTAGCCTGCATTATAAACTACACCTAGGCAAGATACCTGATGCCCTTTAGAGTTGTAAAACAGATTCTTCTTTATTTAGCGGAAGGCTAAATCATTTACAGTAGCTGAGTTGAAACAATGAATGTCTTCTAGGTATGTACCCTATAGTCTCATATTAACACCTTACATCTTTAGAGACATATATTAGAGGGTACCTGGCAAACAAAATTACTCTGAAAACACAGATGATAGTTGTGACATCCTCTACTGTATTGCTCAAATTATTTCAATTACACCCTCTACCTTAAGATAAATGAATGTGAGCATTTCCTGTTCTACATTATTACTTTAACATGATGTTTGTCATTCAGTAATAACGAGATGACAGCCTTCATTACCTGACCATATGGCAAGTGTTAGAAGTATATGCAATCACATCATCTGCTGTAAATTACTATACTTCCTACAAGCTAATTCACAAATGTAAGATAAATGGAGACAGTTATACAGATATTAAGTCACACAAGGTCCTGCCTATTTAATTTAATCAGACTTCTAAAACTTCCATTTGTTGCTCAAGAATCAGTCAGGGACAGCAAAGCAAAAAGATTCTTTGAAGGATATTTTCTGGAACAAACAAAACATATGGTAAAAGTGAGTCTCCTAAGTGAACAGCTGTTAACAAACAGAACTATTTGAACAAAGCAAAAAAAATTGTTCTAGAGATGTGGATGCCAGAGGCGAAAAGAAACAGAAGATATATCCCCAACCCATTTGTTGGTGGGCATTCCCATTACTAGGAACATACCTTACAATACAAAACTGTAGCAGTGGGCAAAGTATAACCTTCAGGCCTCATATCATGAGGACCTAAGGACTTTTCTGCAGCTCCCAAGTATCCGTAAGAACACTCCCTTAAAATAATAATTAAAATGTAAAAATAAAAACAATTATTTCCAATTGTGATTTTCTGCTTCTTGAAGCACTGCTAAGTGCTCTCCAATTCCTGGTCCTTAAAGTCCCTAAGCCCAAATAAGAAATTTCCATTTGTTTAAATTTATGGTGTCCATAGAGGGACCAGGAGCACAAAAGTTTGCTTATTTCAGAAGAAGAAAAAGTGAAGACTACTGTACTGTGTTTTTCAAAATCCTGAAAGTTCATACATACTTTATATTTCCATTCAGAAGCATTTTTATTGAGAGCAGGAATAGGAAAAAAGAAGTGATGCAGATGTTATTGGCTTCAACTTCTACCAGTTACAGACAGCATCGCCATTGGTGAGGAATGCTGAGATAGGAATGCAGCATGATTGTTGTGAGATTAAAGTCTGGAGTACAAACACCAATTGGAAATACATTACACTATTCTATTTCTGATCACTATGTACAGGTGTGAAAGATGGACAATAAAAAGAACAGTTGGGAGAGGGATTAAAGAACAATTGTGAAATGGATTTATTCCCTTTGAGTCTGCAGTTGGAAAGAGGGAATTTGGAGAACACTCATTCATAGGGTTGCTGTCAGTCAGAAGCAGGGTAAAGGTAAAGGCTGCCCTTGCTCAAAAACCAGTCATATCCAACTTTAGGGTTCAGTGCTCATCTCTGTTTATAGTCAAAGGGCCAGAGCTGTTCACGTCTGCAGATGTTTCCATGGACATATGGCAAGCATGACTAGACACTGGAGTGCATGGAATGCTGTTTACCTTCCCACCAAAGTGGTGCCTATTTAACTACATGCAAATTCTTGCTTTCAAACTGCTAGGTTGGCAGGAG
Source organism: Furcifer pardalis (assembly GCA_030440675.1). Taxonomy (NCBI): domain Eukaryota; kingdom Metazoa; phylum Chordata; class Lepidosauria; order Squamata; family Chamaeleonidae; genus Furcifer; species Furcifer pardalis. Next base: position 29,119,722 of record CP126896.1, read on the forward strand.
CTGGGACAGATGACGGACACTCATTCAGTCATGCAGCACTCAGGTCTTGAACTGCTGACCTGCCATCTTCCAATTGTGAAGTCCAGCGTCTTAACCACTAAGCCAACGCAGTTCCCAAGTCAAAAGCAACTTGACAACAAAATAATAATAACAATAATAATTTTGGGGGAAATGATGTTTTGGTCTTCTTGCAGGAAAGGCAGAATAAAAACGTAACGAATACTTTATACTCGAGTATAAGATGACCAAAATATAAACCGAGATACCTAATTTGACCTGGAAAATAGATTGACCCAAATAGAAGCTGAGGGTGGAAAATGCAGCAACTGCTAGTGAGTTTCAATAATCACTTCTAAATGAATGCCTGTTGCTGGCAGAAAAAAAAAGATCATGGCTGTAGCCATGATCTAGATATAACTGCTTCTTGGCCAGGACAGGAAGTGGTTCCTGACCTGGACAGGAAGTGCAGATCACCCACGCAGGTGGGTAAATAGTGCAAATGACTCAAGTATAAGCGAAGTCTGCTTTTTTCAGCACATTTTTAGTGCTAGAAAAAAAACACGGTTTATACTTGAGTATATACAGTACTAGATAAACAAAAGGACAGGAGTTAGAATGACCCATTCTTTGGGTAGAATCATCCATTTTTATGTGTGTTGTTATTCTATTCTGTGGCATTGATCTCTTGAAAGGTCTTGATGATTTAATTCATTTATTTTTCACTACGCTAGTGGTTCTTTAGTCACATGCCTTTGTAGATGCTTGCAAATTAACTGCTGGCAGTTTTTAATCAAAAAGGCATCAAATCTATGACGCTCCAAAAATATAAACTGCACTACAGTTGTTGTTGGTTTTTGTTCAGTTGCACAGTCGATTCCGACCCTTTGCGACCCCACATGGACCACTGTCCGCCAGGCACCTCTGTCCTCCACCATCCTCCTCAACTCGCTCAGCTTTGTGCCCATTGTGTCTACAATACCATCTAGCCATTTCATTTTGGGCCGCCCCCTTCTTCTTTTGCCCTCCACCCTTCCCAGTATCAAGGCTTTCTCAAGCGAATCCTTTCTTCTCATTTGATGTCCAAAGTACTTCAGCTTCATCTTTACTATTTGACCTTCTAAGGAGCAGTCAGGGTTGATTGCACTACAGTAACACCTTGGATAACGTTTGCATCAGATAATGCTAAAACTGCATAACTTTAACCAATGGGGGGATTGCATCAAATAACGTTAAATCCTATGGGATACATCGGCTAACGTTCACTAAAGCCTGTGCAGTTACAATGTATCTCTGTGGAGTTTTAACGTTATCCAATGCATCCCATAGGATTTTAACATGCATCGGATAACACTAAAAATTGGGTAACACTAAGACTTGTGGAACCAAGTTTTAGCATTATCTGAGGTTTTACTGTATTTGATATTGCAAAGTCATTTGTGTGCACATACATAGTTTTGCCCAGGATAAAAAAGCTATTTGGGCTATAGTTTATATTACCCTGTTTTCCCGAAATTAGACATACCCATAAAATAAGCCGTAGCAGGATTTCTCAGCAGTTGCGCAATATGAGCCATACCCCGAAAAGAAGACATAGTGATAGGTGTGGCTATGCAGGGTCCCGGCGTGGAGCAGTAAAGAAGACTGGCAGCCAGTGGCGTAATAAAAACAAGTCACCCCCTGAAAATAAGCCACAGTGTGTCTTCTTGAGGAAAAATAAAGACAGTGTCTTATTTTCGGGGAAACATGGTATGTTATTCTGTATAAAAGCACAGTGAAGCCCATGGAAAAAGTACTGAATCTGTGAAAAGCAAAGATACAAGTCCATTTACATCAATAACATTTAAAAACTGCTCTTTCTTGCTTGTTCTCTTTAAATAAATTTTAAAATTTTCTTCAGATGCAGTGGTGGCGGTGGTGATGGAGATAGATAAAAACATTGATTTCTGACACAATTTTGGCAGTTAGCGGCATTTTGAATTATAGGAGGTAATTAACCAGAAAAGAACACATAGATTACATTTATCAGCTCTACCTTTTAACATATGATCCCTTACACTGAATTGAGATTTAACTCACTGAGCTCAATATCTTACAGATTAGGGTACCTTCTGTAAAGTCTGAGCTGATATTTCTTTCATATTCTTCTTTGGAGTACTGTTCTTGACCCCATCTTCTTCACCAAGTCTAAAGAGAAGCTCTAGAAGGAGGAACAAATATTATATTGTGATATGGAATACTGGCAAAATGATACAAAAGCATTTTACAGAAATTGGTTCATTAGGGAAATTATGAACAATGTCAGCTACTTTGTTGTCAAGCTGCTTGGTCTGTCTCAAATGGGCAACCCTCTTTTCAAACTCCTATGCTACATAATTATTACTCTATGTAGCATCACCATGTTTTTTCCTCAGTACAATCTTTTCAAAGGTACAATAGATCTTCAGGTTAAAGATGCAGTACTTTCATTCCCATCTTCGTTCTTTTATAGACTATTCCCTCTGTGCCTCAAAAAGCAAATTCACTATCTTTTTATCTACACAGTCACTAGCAGTTTTGTTCTCTGGGTCTTATCCCCTGCCAGGAGGATCAGAGTGATTGGTGAACAAAGCAAACAGAAACAGAATTAGGGTGGACGGAACTTTAAACTCTCTTTTTTGCAAGGTGAAAGAGCACGTACTTTACAGAATAAATCACACGTGTCATTCCACTGAAATATGTGAGATTCATAGCAATTAGAAACTCCAGCAACCAACCAATAGCCCATGATTCCCATACTAGTGTGGAGATCATCTCTTCAACAAATGCTCCTCCTCCCAACTCTCCCCAAGAACCGTACCTCAAAGCTGGTTTTTATAATGTACACTCTTATTGTTTACCAAAACTGCAGCTACTTAAAACTATAGTCATTACCTTGTTTTCATGGAGCAGCACCAATATTTTTCATCACATCATTCCAACTCCTCTTATGTGGTTAATGACTATGTGCTGGCAATAGTCAGGACCACATGGGGAGTCACTCACAGGAGCAAACTGCCATAAAGATGTTCACTTGTTGATTACAATAGTAAATCATGACTTGCATGTCTCGGGCAAACTTAGATAGGCTCTGACTTTTTATGATACAAACAATGGTGGGATTCAGCAGGTTTGCACCAGTTCATCAGAACCAGTAGCAGAAATTCTGACTGGCTCCGCCCATCCAGTTTTGAAAAAAAGTAGTCCTAATTTGGGTGCAATGCAGGGCTTTCCTCCTGGCCATGCCCACCATGCCATGTTCATAGAGTAGGTAGTAAAAAAATTTGAACCCCACCACTGGATACAAATACTGTACAGTACTCATAAACACAATCACACACACACACACATACATGTGACGAGATTATATCTGTACCTCTATTGTGAAATGTGATTTAAAATGAAAGAAATGCACTGCAGCAAGACAGCTCAAAAGTAAACAATATTTTTTTAATGTAAACAAATAATCCCTCTTTAGAGAGTAATAACTACCGTCTGGGATAAAGGTTTGCTTTAGAAGCATCATTCAAAACCACAAGTGGACATGGCAGGTCAGAAAAGAACTTTCAGTTCACATACAAAGCAACAGTAGAAGAAAGAATACTACTCTCTGAAGGTTAGCAATTCTCTTGGCATAAAACAGTGACTAACAAGTTTGTTAGAATGAATTAGATCTTTCTTTTGTCTTTGGAACATGTCATGGCCAATTAAAACTTCTGTATTCATGAAATAAATGGAGCAGTAGTCTAAAGATAATAGCAGCTGAAAAAAGTAAAACTCTGCAGCTGGGGAATATGTACCTTTACCTTGATATTAATCTATTAGTTCCCATGTTAGTTCCAACTATAATCCCTTGACACAGTGGTACTGCATACATTTTCTACTTCCTTTAAGTAACGTGCAGTGGTAATACATAGATGCTTTTCATCTTTTTCTAAATATTCACTCATTTGAATGTCAACCGTAGTTTTTAAGCCAACATTTACTTTTGAGGGATTTTTTGTTCAGTTGTTAATAATAAACTGATCAAAGCATTCAGTATTAATCGCACAACACAATAAGATGTAAGAATTACAGCTATCATATCTAAGATACTGCACATCTAAGACACTGAAAGCAATCAAAGGTGATTTAAGTATTTCCCTGAGAACCAAAACGTTAGTACTTTAGGATGCAACAAATGAAAGAAACACATTCATTGATACCAAGAAAAATTAGTCGTTGCACATACTGGCACAATGAGTAATTATACCACAAATATGTATTTGCGATGTCCACTGGCACGTTAGAGGAGTGCCCTTGGCTTATACAAAGCTTCAAACAGCCCTGTAATGGTAATGAGAATGCCCTTGTTCTTTCCCCTCCCACCTCACCCCCCACTCATCTTCCTGACAGACAACAGTGAGATAAAGTACAATGATCAAGTCTGGTGTCACCTGTCAGCCAAAAAATGCTATAAGTCTATCTGTCTTACCTGTCTTGGTAAAGAAAAAGTTATTTCTCTACTTCTGAATCACAGCTATTCAACGCAGAGAGATCAGTTACTGTCGTTTTAATTTTCACAAAATGCATCTTTGCAAGTATAAGAAGATAGGAGATAGAATGGACCAAATGTGCTCCCTACATTCATGTACCTTGAATTGTATTATTCATATCTCCCCTCCCCCTGCCCCAATATTCTAAGTGCTTGGAACACTCACTGTTATGTATTAGGCCACTTTGCTTTGGGATGGTTGACTTTCATCTTTTTTAAATTAACAAACAGTTATACTGTACAGTATTCTGCATATTTAGGAATTTAATTTAATAGATAGATTTATATACTGCCCTAATCCGAGGGACTCTGAGCGGTGTACACAAGTTAAAACCAATATAAAATAATTAAAAACTCTTAAGAACATAACAGCATTGCCAATTGCTGTGCCATTATTATCTAAAAACAAATATAAACACGGCCTAACCTTAATGTTAAAATTACAGGAGTGAGGGAGAGTCTCAGACGATCCAGAAAGTGGAGCTTGTTGACAATCCCGGCTCCCAGACCCATTTTGCCAACCACGTCTTCAGTTTTTTCCTAAATAGTAGCAACTGAGGCATAGTTCTACCGGGAGGAGGTTCCACAGTGTGGGGGCTACGACTGAGAAGGCCCTTTTCTTTGTGCTGGAGAGGAGAGCCTCCCCAACAGATGGTACCTGAAGGGTGTCCTCTCAGTTTGCTCTTGTGGGATGGGTTGATGTCCTAGGGTATCTTGGTCCGCTACCATGAAGGGCTTTAAAGGTGTCACTCAGAGACATATAAGCAGCCAGTGCAGCTCCTGCAGCAGTGGCGAGGCGTGGGCGAAATGATTACACCCCACCACTGCATGGGTCGCTGCATTCCGGACCAACTGCAGTCTCCAGATGGTCATCAAGGGCAGCTCCAACTGGAGGTGATCAGGGCATGGGTGACCGTGAACAAGTTTTTCCGGTCCAGGAGTGGGATCCTGTAAGTATGTAGAAACACCACCTTGTTCTTGTAAAGCCTTGTTTTGCTTCCTAGCTGATTAGCAGTTGATCACTTGAGTCCATGATTACATGGAATCCCACCAGTTATGGGATGTGGAATTACAGGAATTTTACTTCCACACATCTGAAGAACACCAGATTAGGGAAGACTGCATTACACCCTTTTGTCCATTAACACACAGCCCCTGTCTATGTTACTGAGATCAGAAAAAGTGGACCTCATCCAGTCTTCTCAATAAAAAATATAGTTTAATGTTAATATGAGAATAACAGGAAACTATTATTACCATAAAATTAATTATCTCATACATCTCAAAAGCTTTATTGGGGTCACCGTAAATTGGAACCAACCTAATGGCACATGATACACATACGTATTATTTCTTTAACAGCCAACAAGTAGTATTTAAAAATCTGCACACTTTGCTTTACCTTTTCCTGTAGTCTATAAGAAAAAAAACATTTGAATATGTGATTTGAAAAATCATAAATATTTGAAGTCATAGTTCACTGACTTACTATTAAGAATCAATAATTTGTTATCTTACTCTGACATGCTGCCATTTTAAATGAAAACTGATTCATTTTTAATTGGAGAGTTTTGCATCAATAGATTGTCATACAACAATCGTCCTGTATAGCAATGAAATCACATAACAACTATTTTCCAATGGGAAAAACCACTTAGCGGAAAAATCACTGTATGATGCATCCCATAGGGAAAATCACTATATATGTATGCATCGTATAGCAATTGTTTCATACAATAACAAGCCCAGTGGAACAGATTAAAATTGTTGTATGAGGTACCACTGTATATCTATTTCTGACGTCAGCTTACTGACTTGCCCAGACACTGCTGAAATATGTATGCCACCAGGGGACATGATTCAGCTGAGGCAGCAGCTGGTATAGTGGTAGCTGCAACTGTTACAATGTCCCCATGTAAAAAAATACACCACCCAATTACCGACCATTTGAACAGCTATTTATTGTTGTTCAGTCGCACAGTCAAGTCCGACTCTTTGTGACCCCATGGACCATCATGCACCAGACTCCTCTATCTTCCACCATCCTTCTCAGCCCACTCAAATCTATCCCCATTGCATCTACAGTGCCATCTATCCACCTCATCTTCTGACATCCCCCTCTCCTTTTGCCTTCTATCTTTCCCAGCATCAATGCCTTCTCCAGTGAGTCCCCTCTTCTCATTTGGTTGCAAAAATAATTGAGCTTCATCTTCAGTATTTGTCCCTCTAATGAGCCATTAGGGTTAATTTCCTTCAGGATCAACTGATTTGTTCTCCTCGCAGTCCAGGGGACTCAAGAGTCTCCTCTAGCACCACAATTCAAAGGGATCTATTCTTCTGCACTCAGCGTTCCTTTTGGTCCAGCTTTCATAGCCGTACCTTACTACTGGGAATACCATTGCTTTGACTATGTGAACTTTTGTTGGCAGGGTAATGTCTCTACTCTTTATTATGCTACCTAGGTTTCTCTTTGCTTGTCTCCTGAGACGTAAGCGTCTCTTTATTTTGCGGCTATAATCACTATCTACAGTGATCTTAGATCCCAGGAAAGTAAAGTCTGTTACAACTTCCATTTCTTCCCCTTCTATTGCTAGGGAGTGATGGGGCCAGTTGCCATGATCTTTGTTCTTTTGATGTTGAGTTTTGGACAAGCTTTTGCACTCTCTTCTTTCATCCTCATCAAGAGGTTCTTTAGGTCTTCTTCACTTTCCACCATTAGTCTGCGCATCTCAGGTTGTCATCTGCATATCTCAGGTTGTTGATGTTTCTCCCACCAATCTTAATTCCAGCTTGTGCTTCATCCAGCCCTGCATTATGAATGATGTATTCTGCATACAAGTTAAATAAGCAGGGTGACAATATGCAGCATTGTCATACTCCTTTTCCTATTCTAAACCAATCAGTATTTCCATATCCTGTCCTAACAGTTGCTTCTTGGCTCACATACAAATTTCTTACAAGACAGATGAGGTGGTCTGGTATTCCCATCTCTTTAAGTATTTGCCACAGTTTATTCTGGTCAATTCAGTCAAAGGCTTGGGTGTAATCAATGAAACAAAAGTAGACTTTTTTCTGGTACTCCCCTGTTTTTTCCATGATCCATCGAGTGTTTGCAATTTGGTTTCTAGTTCCCCTGCCTCTTCGGAACCCAGCCTGTACTTCTGGAAGTTCTCACTCAACATACTGCTGAGGCCTTGCTCGTGTGTGATACGAGTGTAATTGTTCGATAATCTGAGCATTCTTTAGGCATTGCCCTTCTTTGGAATTGGGACATACACTGACCTTTTCCAATCCTGTGGCCACTGCTACGTTTTCCAAATCTGCTGGCATATTGAGTGCAGCACTTTAATAGCATCTTCTTTTAATAATTCAACTGGGATACCATCATCTCCACTTGCTCTGTTGCTAGTAATACTCTCTAAAGCTTTCTTTACTTCGCATTTCAGAATGTCTGGCTCAAGATCATTAATCTCATTATTGTGGTTGTCAGGGACGTTGAGGTCCTTTTTATAAAATTCTTCTGTATATTCTTGCCATCTTTTCCTGATCTATAGCACACCTTAAAATTTGTACGCGATAGGCAAATTCTGAATTCTGAATTCAGATTTGGAATCAGCACACTTGATAGCATGTAAATCACATGTGTTATTCCCAGTATGATTCCCCACTATGCCTTCTGAGAGAAAAGTTATGCTGTGAACTCTCAGGGAAGTTGTTGAGGGCCAAATCACCCTCAGAAGTAGATAATGGTAAACCACCTCTGAGAACTTGATACTTAGAAGTGCTTGACAAGGATCACTAGAAGTTGGAATCAACATGATTATTTGCACTTGATAGGAAGCCCCTTATAAGTCTATTACATCCATTTACAGTATATGACTCTGATTTTCTCAGGCAGTAACTGAAATACTGTTAGGCCAGCTAGTTTCCTGGTGAGTAAACTAGGGTAAGTGCAATTGAAGTTAGAAAATTACTTTTAAAATGTATTTAGTTATATTACAGTTTGCTGGTACAAAGTTATGGTTATATTTATAATTTTCAAAAGTATATTCACTTTCATGTTTCCTAGAAGTAACTAAAATAGACAAAATCACTTCAAAAAATCTGAGTGTTACACAGTGCAGCATAAGACAGACATGAATACTCCAGGACAACATTAGAAATAGATAGACTTGCAAACAAAAAAGATTTTTTGAAGATATCCATATGACTAATAAAAGATTAACAATATCTTGTTAACAGTATCTTCAAACCCTCCCTCAATCACAATTCAGCAATGATGCTGAAGCACAAACAAAGAAATATGGTTGAATTTACAAAATTACATTTCAAATATTGTTTCTAAACTTGTTTTGCCTAAGAACCACCAGTTTTATGTATGAAATATTTTTTCACAGTAATATTATTACTATGTTTAGGCATGGTTTACATCTAGATGACAAACTATAATCAGAAGGCACGTGCGGAACTGATTCTGAGAGAACTCTGGTTTCACATGATAGACATCCAAACTGACTAACCATAGTTATTATTCTGTTTCTAGGCACAATCATAAATTTTAAAAATCTAAATGTTGAAATGGTAGAAATTTAAGATACACAAACAGATATAAAACTTTTTTTAGTTTTAATTAAATATAGAATCCATTTACCTTCTCGCTCTTGTTGTAGGCAAATATTCAGTTCTTGTATCGTAGCTTTATCTCTACAAGCATTTACTTTCATCTGATCCAATTCCTCTTCTAAATTAATTCTAGAAAAATAATTCAATATGTTACAGAAAGGGTAAAAATAAGTATATGAGACAGATATTACAAAATAATATTTAATTAAAAACCATGTCAGTCATTTAGCTAGATGCCTCTAACCTACAGAAATTTTTAGTGCCCCCCAAAATGCTGTACAATAGATTGAGAGAAACTTCTGAATAGGGCATGCAGTGGTGTAAGGGATTGGTGGGCAAACAAACAAACAAAAAGGATGGCAGCACCTTTTTATGAACACCACTCCTGCTCATGGCACCATCACCTCCCCTCAATCAGTTGTCCACATGAGAGTTTCCCTCTTACAGCAGATTCTCCTTAGTCTCTGAGTAGCATTTGCAGAGAAACATGAAGGAATGCTATGAGGCAGATAGGACAGGAGAATCCATTTCTGATAATACTGCTGCATGTATCTAAACTTGAATCCAACTACTTATAATACTTCTCTTACATACTGTCTTTGTAATTGAGATATGTATATTGTATTCTGGTGTATTTATTGTATTTGGTTGGTTTGATATTGTATTATTTTTGATTACACTGCTGTTGTTATGGAATGTTATATATTGATTCTGTAAACCGCCCGGAGTCAGTTTTACCAAATAGGGCGGTATATAAATTGAATTAATAATAATAATAATAATAATAATAATAATAATAATAATAATAATAATAATAATAATAATAATAATAATAATAATAATAATAATAATAATAATAGGTGTTCACATAGGTCACAAACTGACCAGGTGCCAGGGCACATATTGGTCACGTGCTTGGTCAGGTACCCAATTGTACAACAAAAATGGCACTTAATCTGTTAAATGCAAATATCCACAGCAAGTTAAGAAAACACTTCTAGGATTCTGACCATTTCTTTTAACACCTGGATGATGCAAAATTGTTGTACTCTCACAGAGTATGTTATGATCATGAGAAAATGAAGCGGCTCAGGTTTTATGCTCTTTAATTTTAAACTCAGACTTCATAAACCGTTCTATCTGACAATTTGGAAAATTGGGAATAAAATCAAAACCAGCTTGGCAGAGAACAGATTTGAGAATTATCTAAAGATAGAAAAAAATTGTTATGATGGTCTCCACCAGTGTTTTCCAACCTTTGTTTTTTGGACTTCAATTCCCAGAAGCCTAAGTCAATTCCCCAAAAGCACTGATCAGCTAATGTACTGTCTTGGGCTTCTGGGAATTGAAGTTCTCCTGTGGGGCATGGGGCCATGTTTGGAACCACTAATTTAGGCTTATTTTCCTGAAATTTGAATTCTTTCTATTTCTTATCTAAATAATCACAGTATATTTGTTATAGTAGCATGTTTTCAAGGCTGAATATTCACCCTAACAGTTAGCAACATAGTTATAGTTAATTTGGTATATGTATGTGTGTTGATGCTGTGATTAATCAGGTTTTCCCCAAAACTACGTAGTTTTGTCACGATCACCTCCTACATAAACCCCAAACACTTGCAACTTAAATTCTAATTTTCACACCAAATTTCACATAAATGTAAACATGACCATTGATTATCAGAACATGTAGGTTTTCCTAAACATAATCAGTGTTTTTGTTTTATATTTTTCATTCAATGGAAAAACCCTGATATTTTACAAAAAAATATGTAATTTATTTTTCTTTTTTAATTGATTTATCATCCTGCCACTGAATATTTCCAGGAGACCTACTACATAAAAAACCCACAGATTTCCTATAATCTTAGAAATTATATGTTTGCCATTAATTCTTTGTGTTTACATTCTTTTCTTTAATCTAGGGGGAAGAAATATAGTACAGTATATCAATTATTAAATGGAAAAGAAACTTAGCCATGGATTAGTATTACATCTATTGAGCTATCAAAATATTTGTGGGGGTTTTGTTTTTCTAAAAAGGGAATTTTAACTTCCCTTAGAACTCTTCATTAGATCAGCACAGCAAAATTTGGTATAGCAGTGGGTGGGTGGATCCAAAAGTTTTATATCCATCAAAGTCAGATGTTATACCAGCTGTTATACCAGCTGAAATTGCTTAGGCTAAAAAATGGAGACCACAGGCTTCAAGAGTCAGCTTAAGATACATTATTATCAAACAACCTCTAAAGGTATATAGACTCAGCTACCTATCTCTAGCTTTATAGATTAGGGGCTTATAGACATTCAGCAAACTTCCCATCTGCTACCTTGCTTTGCATCTCTGAGGAACACAACTCACCTTGTTCTAATCAACCTTCCAGAACTAGTTTTAAGAACAAAAACTGTTTTCCCCTCCAAATCAGAAATGCACAACCACAACCAGGAACGACTATATTCCTACTCTATGTTGCTAGGTATTCTTTAATTTTCATTCAATTCATGTAGCAATAACAACATGATGAAAGGTTAAAATAAATACAATCCCAATCAATAGCAAGCCTATGTTATCTTCCTTTTTCTTTTCTATAATATGCAGCCATGTAAATGACTTATATGGCATCACTATTTTTGGATGGTTTAAACCAGGGGTTCTCAACCTTTTAAAGGTGAAGCCTGGATCACACCCTCTCAGACTGTTGGCAGGCTGGACTGGTGCCCCCTCCTGCTGTTGTGGCCGCCACCTTCAGTGGCAGGGGGGAACACAAGTCCAGCCTGCCAACATTCCCCCATGCTGCTGCTATGGCTGCCAACACTCCCCCACATGCCACCAGTCCAGTGCACCAACACTTACCCCCATGCCACCAACATATCCCCACACACTGCCACCACAGCTACAAACACTCTCTCCTTGCCACCAGTCTGGCCCACAAACACTGCCCCCTTGCTGCTTCCCTGTTTCCCCACCTGCTATGGGTGAAAGAGGGGTCCTGCCTGTCCTTGCCCATGCTCAGCCAGAATGGCACCCAGGAAGGCCTCATGCAGCCGCATGCATCTATCGCTTCCATCGCTGCTGTCCTTTTCTCCTGGCTTAGTGTGTCCCTAACACTGATCTGTAGCAGGGTGGATGTTGAAAGCCTTCTTACAACATCCGCCTAAGCCTTCTTACAACAACCGTCCTGCTACAGAGCGATGTTAGGGACATGCCAAGCCAGGCAGGGGAAAAGGACAGTGGCAGCAGTGAAAATGAGGGTGCGGCCTGGATGGAATGGCACCATGGATGGATCTGGCCATAGGTTGAGAACCCCTGGTTTAAACAGTGGTTGCTGGTACTGGGGCAGCTATGCTTGCTATTTATGCCTCTTCTTTAACATATTCCAATTCCCTCTCTGACCTTCCATTTTCAACAAACTGCATTTTCCTACAATATCCCAACCAACTAGCTTCTATAGTGTTGCCCACCAAACCAGGATATTATGATAGGTTCAAGCTATGTTTTGAAGAGCAAATACAAACCAGAGATTGTCAGTTCAAATACAGCAGCAAAGCATTATTTTTCCAAACAAAAGCAAAAGGAGGGCCAAAGTTCGTAAGACTGGGCAAACCTTCGTTTGAATGATATATCAGTATAAATCCATATTGTATTATCCTGAAAACTTCTTTTATATTGCCTTCCATTGTATAAACCAAGAAACTGTAGTGAGCAGGGAAAGTACATGGTATGATGACATCACATGCTGTGCTTCTTTTATACCAAGGGAAATGTGAATCTGACAGCTTGTTACTCTTTAGAGGAGCAAGTTAAGCATCACATCTAGTTCCAGTGTGGGTTAAAGAGTTTTCCTAATTTTGTATCTAAAAGTCATTGCAACTATTTCTACTATATCCTTGGCACAGGTACCCTTCCCTCACAAATAAAAATGTTTCTCCCGAACAATAAGTACAGAAATGGAAGAAAGAACTCAAAGTTCAGTTAAAATAACATTAGTAAGGAGAAAAGTCTTTATGAAGATGTCACAGGTAATAATGATGACAGATTAGCAAATTACCATGCCTTTAGGCAAGATAACAGGGTGCAAATATTAACCAAAGGTGTTTATGTCAGAACTCATACACAAAAAGCATACAGCATGTACATAATTCTAATAGAGTATAAGATACATGTGAAAATTTATTACATCTCATTAATACATCTTTCCTATGATCTATTCTCCCAGTCTGAATTTTAAGAAATGTTTTTGTTATAATTTTTTGTGATCCGTGCCTAAAAGATAATGTTGATGGTTATGAAACATATCATATTTATTAAGACATTTTATTGCAGCAAATATGTATTTATACAACGCACATCACAATACATTAATCAGAGGGGCAGCACTGAAAGCTACTCCCTGTCAAGAAACACTGTCAAGAAACACTGACTTATTCCTGCATAATCTCTGAAACAAACCTTTACTAAAGGAAGACTGTAGCTTTCTGCTATTATATAAGAAAGGTTTAACCCTGAAAAATCCCATTAAACATTTACAATTAAATAATAGGCCTCTACTGCTCAAAAAGCATGTTAAAATGTGCACTGATCTCATGAATGCTCCAATATTGAAATGTCTCTTTTGCACTTGAATGAATTTTCGCAAAAGATCAAAGATGTTTCAGTAAATCAGAAAGAATAGCTGTAAAATGAGTGCTTTAAGATAAGTTGTATCCCATGCAGATCTGTCCAGCTTACAAAAATATGAGAAACAGGTGTAATGCAGAAAACTATGCCCTATTCCTGAGTTGCAAAGGACATGATGAAAAAGTGCCTATTTTGCTTTCTAAAAGGCAGGCAGAAGGAACCCCTGGCTTTCCAGAGATTGCTGGATATTATCTCTCATCAGTTTGCTAGGCCAATGGTCAGGCATGATGGAAGTGGCAATCTACAATATCTACATGGCCACTGATTCACTGCCCCCACCTCTCTCTTTTTTTTAAAAAAACAACTTTTTGTTAACTCCTTCTATCCTAAATGTATTAACTGCCACTGTTTGGGTGTATTCTGTCCTTGTTTTTTTATCAAGTGCAACACCTAAATTAAGCACCTTGTTTTGCTAATGTAAAGATTGACAAGTTCAACCTGCCCGCCCCGTGTTAAACAAGAAACCTACAGTATCTGAAGTGTTATACACAGACACAAGATAACCTGTATTTAAAAGTAACAGAAATCATGAAAAAGAACCTGCCGCCAGTATCTCAATGATTTTCCACTGAATAGAAAATTTTACCAGCACAGTAATGAAGATTCATACCACCTGTACAAGCATTGTTGTAGAAGTGCCATGATCTCCATGAAGAAAACTCACTCTCTTCCCATCGACTACAAGGCTTGCACAAAAATACTACACTGGTGCGAGCATCTCAATGGAAGCTCAGCAGAATAACAGCTTATCCAAGGCAAGAGAAAAATCTGAGCTGCAGTTAGCCTCCTTATGTTTTCAGAAAAGATGAGCAGTCATCACTACTGGTAGTCCCAGAATATAATGCTAGATGTAATATAATAAATACTACACTGATCTGACAGACTTATTCAGTTTGCAGATTTCCCTTAAGAAACGGAATATAAACTGGACCAAATATTTCCATTTTCCTGGTCACCCCTTTCTATCTCATTGTTTAGACACTATCTACTCTAATAGGGGGGAAAGTCACATGCTGTATTTCTGTATTTTTGTGGCATTTTGGTTGATTCTATTTAAAAATATCTTATTTATTTTCAATCTTTTTACATGCATTATCTTTATCTCTTATGTACTCTAAGATCGCTTGTTTGTGATCCAAATTCCAGGCCAATATGAGGATGCACATACTTTTTGAGAGAAACAAGTGTTATTCTTAGAATGCAGTTTTCTTAACAAATGCAAGCTGGGTTTTTTAAATCTATAAATAGAGCTGGAAAATAGCTGGTCATAAATAATAAGCTACTTATAACTAATTATTTTTTTACTAAGACATGACAAAGCTATATCACATTGTTACATAATAAATCAAAACTTTATTGCAATTGTGATTCAGTTGTAACTGTTCTTATTAGTTATATTACTATGTGCCCTCCCTACTTAGGTTTTCTTTCTACCATAACCTAATGCCTATATTGCATTCCAATATTTTTAAAGTGACTAAAATGAACAATTCCAGTTGTTTTTGAATAAAGAAAAATGTATTTTTTACATTTTTAAATTCCAACTATGATGGTAACTAACTGCTGTGGAAGAGATTTTAAAATGTAACTGAAACTAATAACTGCTAAAAGCAATTTCCCAGAACAAACTTAATTCCTATTTTTCCTCAGTGAACCTTTGAAAAGCTACCAAAAAGTCAGTCCTTTGATTCTACTGTCAGTACAGCTGCCACAAATTATGACAAAAAAAGAATTGTGCAGTGTGTTTCTACTGTACTTTGCCAATATTCCCCCAATGTATTTAAGATCAGAAACAAGCTTGAACCAGATCTGAGCAGTAAAATACAAGTATGACAAAGGTTTTCCCATTGCCCCATCAGTATTAAGACTCAGGTACATCTGCTCGCAATAAGGGCAAAATATGTTCTTTCAAAAAGCTCTGTATTTGTGTGTATGTCAACTGACAGCTTTGGGAAGCAAGAGCAAATCTTGGAGCAAGTGTTTGATCTAGCCTTTGTGAGAAAGCAAAACACAAAACAAAACAAAACACAAATTACATACATTGGAGGATAGACTGCCAGAAGAGTGTGTAAAGCAAAAATAAAATTACAAACACTGCTCACATTTTAGCCATATTTGGGCAACAAAAATGATTTAATCAAATTTCATAGCCACCTTGGGTTATCTGAAACTGACTACCATTCAAGAACTATCAGCTAATCCAGGGCAGCAGTTTGACATTTCCTACCTCTCCCTATCTGGGTTTGCCAAAAAGCCACTGAAGGTTTTTCAAGTTGCTTGTCAGTGCCAAGATAATGGCTGGGCAGAGTAATCCAGCTGGTGGGTAGGAATGCTGACCAGGGCTGGAATGAGATGGATTTTCCTCCTTTCAGGTCTGGTTCTTCTGTTACAGTTATCATTGCCATTGTTACTTATTTTCTCTGAATGGTTTAGAACAGCATTTCCCAACCTCTGGTTTTTGGACTTCAGTTCCCAGATGCCTAAGTCAATTCCCCAAAGCACTGATCAGCTAATGTACTGACTTAAACTGCTATTGAATTGGAAAGATACAGAACCACTCAGGATGCAAACTGTTGATAAAATAACTTTGCCAGATGGAAAATAATCTAGGCTTATGAGTTACTCCGAATGGTCTGACACACACAGGTCTTCCTGTGAGTAATGTGCAGAACATCCCTTACAAGAACTGTCAAATGGCAGGCCAAGCCTTAGGAGGGTGTGCCCACAAGTCAAGGACCCCAAAGAGGATCTTGACAGAACAGGAATTCCCTCAGTTCCAGTTAATATTTAGAATACAGCAGCAGTAATTACTAAGTTGTAAAGAAGGGAGAATTACAATGTTATGCCTTTCCGTCCTAAAATAATTACTTCCAATAAAACTAGACTGCCTCCAAAAGCTAGCTGTTAACAAGTAATGTTGTAATTCAGGGGTTCCCAACCTTTTCAAGCTGAGGGCTGGGTCATGCTCTCTCAGTCAGCTTCGAGGGCCGAACAGCCATTTTGCCCTGCCTGCATGATGGGGATGGCTATTTTGTCCCATCAGCTTCAAAAGGTGTGGCCATTTGTTTCTTGAATGCCCTTAAATGGGTGGGGGGGCACATGAAATGATGCCACAGGCCGGATCCGGCACATGGGCCTTAGGTTGGGAACCCCTGTAGTAATTTGTAACTCATTTTTGAAGCTCTCTTTTCCACTCACTAAGAACCATCACCTTGTTCCACCAAAGATGTATCTCTTAACTGCCCCAAATTCCACTCCAAGAGCTAATGAAAAAGAAACCAGGTGTTTTGTAGTTGTTTTAAGTGACTATACAGTACAGTATCAGCAATTCCTGTGAGGAAGATGATCTGTAGTGAATCACACTTTGGCAAACAAGCAGCCCAGTATTACTCATGGCAGCTGCTTGCTATCATTTGGTGGAATTGCTACACAATCTGGTCATCTAAATCCCCCATACCACATATCTAACATTCATCTAGTCTGGTTGTCTGAGCTCCATTCAGATGCCATCTAGAGGCACAGTGTGACAGAGACAATGAAAATCAGCAAAATACCTGGGTGGTGGTGGTGGTCATGTGGTACTTTTCAAAAAGATTTAATGAAAATAACAGCATACTGGATCACACTGAAATATCCTCTACACTGCAAAGGTAACATTTAAAGCAAGCTTAAGGTGGGTCCTAGAGGGAACCAAAAATAGGAGAATTTATACTCTATTGCTACCTTGTTTCTAAGATAAAGCATAATCTTAAGTCCCTCTGCGTGAGTTAATCAGTAATATATCATATTAATAAGTTCTTCCAACCACAAATTATTTGTGAAATGTATTGCATTCCTCTTCATTATTTCAATTTAGGAAAGAAGGTTATTTTGCAGCTTGCGGGTATTAATCCAATCAAAGGCCTATATGAAGAGAAGGGATAAAAGCTCAGAATACTCTACTGTTTAATAATAGTCAGCATTATTTTAAAATAATTTAATATAGCAGGCCTATCTCTATTGACCTCTGTGAAACACTTAATATTTAGATAATCATTGCCTCATTTGTTCATAAACTTTTTCATGGGAGACACATCCCCTTTCAGACCTCTGAAAACCTTTAGAAAATCTACATGCACAATAAAATTACAAAATCAATCAGAGCAGCAGTGGTTCTTCTTCTCTGGCTCCCAAACATCTCTCATATTGATCACAGCCAGAAGATCCAATAAAATAACTGTTTCCTTTCTATAACACATTCTCCTCCATATAAAAATTCTGGTCTCATCCATAGCAGTTTTTCTTCAAAACTCTGCTTAAGTAAATAAGCTTTATATAGAGCTCAATTGCAGCAAAAGAAGGCAAGCACCAAATGGCTATTGACATAATGTAGTTAAAATAACACATTGATATAGACTTTTAATTCTAAATTGTTGCATGATATCTCTTGAATGTGTTTTTGGAACAATGGATGAAAGAAAAGATGGCCAAATGGACAAAACAACAACAGATTCAGATAAACAAGTCTAGGTTTGCTTTGTATATGCAGGAAAAAGCTGTACACCAGTGGTTCCCATAACCCACAGGGGGACTTCAATTCCTAGAAGCCTAGGTTAGTACATGGGCTGATCAGTACTTTGGGGAATTGCCTTGAGCTTCTGGGAATTGAAGTCTAAAAACCAAAGGTTGGGAAACACTGTCGTACACTAATACAGCTAGTGGTAGGTTTTGCGACACAAATAGCCTTTTCTGCAGCTGCCACCACATGAGAAACTCAGTTTTTTGTTCCCAAATTCCTCTTATTTCTAGTCCTTCAATTATACATTATCATTGTCCTTTACCAAACCAGAATATGCAATGCAGGACAGTCAGAATATTTGTTGATCTCTACATTTTTGCTTTATCTTTCTAGTGTAAATAACACTGAATGTAATTAACTACACAGCAACAAATCATTAAGAATGAAATATAACGATTACAATCCCAATAATCAAAACAATCAGTCATTCAAATATAGTCATACCTCACATAACGAATTTCATGTGTTCTGCGAGGTTGCTCGCTATGCGAAAAATTCGCTATGCGAATCAGACTCGCATAACAAATTTTTCACGATGCGAGTCGGAATTTTCCCTATGGAAAAACTCGTATAACGAGCGTTTCTATGGGGAAAACTTGCATAGCAAAAAAAATTTGCTATGCGAGTTTTCCCCATAGAAACACTCATTATGCAAGTTTTTCCGTAGGGAAAATTCTGACTCGCATCGCAAACAATTCGTTATGCGAGTCAGACCGCTTAGCAAAAAACTTGCTCATTATGGAAGTTTTTCGCTCGTTATGCGAAATGCTCGTTATGCGAGGTTTGACTGTAGTTTAAAAACCAGTTTGTAGACAATTGTCTTCAAAGTTTATCTATATGCAGGAAAAAATAGAACTAATCCTAAATAACATCAAATTAAATATAAAAATATAATTAGCCACAACAAATGCAATGATCATAAACAGGGCAGTTTGGAGACTTGGATAGGGCCACATGACTTCAAAAATATGTGTGAGGCATGCCCACTCTGTCTAGGTTCTGAGCTACCCCCAGTAAGAATGTGACTGATATTCAGTCAATAGCAATTTTGGTGTCTCTTCTGGCACTTCAATAAATTTTCTTTGCATATATCTAATGCATCTATGAAATGAGCAGCAATCCATAACACTTTATGCTAAAGAAAACTAAGTCTTTCAGCTGCCACAAGACTCTTCATTATATTTACTAGAACAGACAGATACAGTAAAACATCAGATAATGCTAAAACTTCATTCCACAAGTCTTGGTGTTATCCGATTTTTAGTGTTATCCGATCCATGTTAAAATCCTATGGGATGGATCAGATAACGTTAAAGCTTCATAGAGACACATTGTAACCGCACAGGCTTTAGCGGTTGTTATCCGATCTATCCCATAGGATCGTAACATTATTCGATCCAATTCTCCTCCCCAGATTGCTTAACGTTATGCGATCTTAGCATTATCCGATCCAATCGTTATCTAGTGTTTTACTGTATGGCTAACCCTAGTGGAATAGCAGATTAATAAATAAATACCAATAGGACCTCTATACAAATATTTGTCATTATAGAGAAGAAGGAGGAGGAGAAGGAGGAGGAAGATGGAATGAGCTATCCACAGTGGTGGTCTCCTGTTCTGTAGCTTCATGAATACAGAAGGAGTGGCATCAGCAGCGGCAGCAGATTGTAAACTCAAAATCAAAGCTAGAAAGATTTAATGAGTGGCCAACTGATGCTGCCAATGATGTTATTTCTACTGTGCCAGCAAAACTACAGAACATGATACTCACCTGCATTGTTAATTAAGTTTAGCAAATGATACGTAAAAATAATTCAGATAAGAAGGAAGAACAACCTAAAAAAGTAAAGTGCAAAACATAAATTCAATAGGAAAATTAATGCAAAAGAAATTGGCTTCCTATTCCCCCTTGCTGAGAGGCAACCTCTTGAGACAAGATGTTGATAAGCCATAAAATGCATTTGTTTTACAGTAAATCTTCCCTGCAATGGGAATTTTAACCACATATCAGTGCCAGTACCCTTTTAAAAAGCACCTCAGTTGCTATAACCAGTGTTTAATAACACAATGGCTTGATAACGGATGCTCCCTGGCTTCAACACTTGGTTTCACAATGCAACACAGTATATTCAAAATACCAATGCCAAAGGCGGTGGTGCAATTGGTCTGGAGATGCTGCATGTGAACACCTCATTTAAAATTGTTGTAGTAATGTAGGTAGTTGCTTAGGTAGTTCCCCAAAAGAGGAAACATCTGAAGTATAGCTCTTGGAATAGAAGATGCACTTAGAAAATGATGCCCTGAAGATATTTAAGTACCAAAAGTACTTTAGTACAATAACGCCAAAGTCTGAAGTGATGTGAAAAGATGTGGCAGTGAATGCTGAAGAGTTGTTGTCAATTAGCCCAATAAGTGTTTTAAGCTCTGAATAGCAGGATAATTCCACAGAAGTGTGGAAGCAATCATATGTTTAGGATCAGAGCTTTGATTTCATGAGCAATTAAGGACAAATCTTTGTAAAACTTTATGAAGATTACATTAATATCCTGCTGTCTTTTCTATTTGCCAGGGAAAACAGTTGAAATATTTCTCTCTGTGAGAAATACCTATCACATGATCATGTGCAGACTGTTGCACTGCAAATATAATTAAATTCCTAGCAACCATATGTGGTCATTCTTTTCCACCACGTGCACATTCAAGCTTGATTTTGAAATAATTAGACAATGGTTTGAAGAAACCATTTCTTTTGTGACAATGGAACTAATAATAAATGTAAAAGTATCTTTAGCCTAAACAGACATTCTTCTTATATATAAGGAGGACAGATGAGCCTGTTAGCTTTGTCCCATTCCTCATCATCACCCTCTGTCACATGAAAAAAGCAAAACTAAAGAGAACACACAACCATTTAACAATCCTTAACACTGCTGCTCACATGGCAGACAAAAACTGAACCAAGGAGATTGCAGGTAACATGATTTAAATGTGTACATTGAAGGTGAGATCAGGGTTACCACAAAAAAATCTAGGATCTGAGCATGAGTCTGTCCATGTGTAATTGAGATTAACAAAGACTATGAAGAAGAAGCCTTATTTACCCACAAAAGCTAAGCTCATGATTTTAGATTGCTGGAAAATCAGTATTCTAAAGTCTCAGTAAAACCCTGCTAAGATTAATAATAATAATAATAATAATAATAATAATAATAATAATAATAATAATAATAATAATAATAATA
Source organism: Furcifer pardalis (assembly GCA_030440675.1). NCBI lineage: Eukaryota > Metazoa > Chordata > Lepidosauria > Squamata > Chamaeleonidae > Furcifer > Furcifer pardalis. Next base: position 29,141,372 of record CP126896.1, read on the forward strand.
ATAATAATAATAATAATAATAATAATAACAACAATAACAATAACAATAACAATAACAATAACAATAACAACAACAACAACAACAACAACAGCTATTATTATTATTATTATTATTATTATTATTATTATTATTATTATTATTATTATTATTATTATTATTATTATTATTATTATTATTATTCATTCATTCATTCATTCATTCAATTAGTATAGCCGCCCCAATCAACATGCGACTCTGGGCAGCGTACATAAAAATCCCGAACATTTAAAACTATAGAGACCCGTAAAATTCCTAAAAACACTGGGCGGAAAAATTACCTCCCACCAGCACCAATTAAAAAACCAAATTAAAATTTTTTGACAGCATCCACTAAATGAGCCAGTTGGGAGTGGTGGTTGCTCCCTCTCCACCTCGCCACACCTGCCCCGCCAGCCAGGTTTCCAGCTCTTTCCTGAAGGGCAGCAATTCTGTCTGGAGACGCAGTTCAACAGGCAGGAGGTTCCATAGGGCCAGAGTGGATACCGAAAAGGCTCTTCTTCTAGTGCTAGAGAGGCGAGCCTTTCTAGCAGTTGGTATTTTTAAAGACCCCCTCCAGTCCGCTCTAGTGTGATGGGCAGATGTCCTTGGGGTAATGCGGTCTCTTAAGTACCCTGGCCCACTACCATGTAGGGCTTTAAAGGTAATTACCAGCACCTTGAATTGCACCCAGAGGCACACTGACAACCAATACAGCTCCCGTAGCAGGGGCGAGGCATGGGCATAACGCCCACACCCCATTATTAAATGGGCAGCCACATTCTGAACCAGCTGCAGCCTCCGAATGGTCATCAAGGGCAACCTCATGTAGAGCACATTACAATAATCCAGTCTGGAGGTGACCAGAGCATGTGTGACCGTAAGCAAGGAGTCCCGGTCCAGGAGCAGGTGTAATTAGCGAATGATACGAAGTTGTGCAAAAGCCCTCCTAGCCACAACTGCCACCTGCTTATTGAGAAGGAGTCGTGAGTCCAGGAGGACCCCCAAATTATGGGCCGGGTCTGTCTGTGGCAAAAAACAACAACAACAACAACCCCATCCTGCTCCAAAGATCATAGCTTCTGGAATAACATGGGACCCCTGACCCACAGCCACTCAGTCTTGCCATGATTCAGTTGTAGCCTATTCTCCCTCATCCAGACCCTGACAGCCTCCAGACACCTGGATAAGACTTCAACTGCATCACTATGGGCCGAGATGTATAGCTGAGTATCATCTGCATATTGATGATACCTCACCCCGTGGGAATGGATGATCTCACCCAGAGGCTTCATGTAGATATTAAATAGGAAAGGCAAGAGCACCGAGCCCTGAGGCATCCCATATTGGAGGGGACTAGGGCTGGACCTCTCACTCTCCAACCACACTGACTGGGTCCAGCCCTTCAGAAATGAGGAAAACCAGGACCACACAGTGCCCTGGATCCCCAATCCTCAGAGCCATTCCAGAACGACACCATGGTCGACGGTATTGAAGGCTGCTGAGAAGTCAAGAAGAGCAAGGACGGAGGGATGACCTCCATTACTCTCCCGCCAGAGATAATCCAACAGCAAGACCAACGCAATCTGGGCCTGAATCCTGACTGAAAGGGGGCCAGATAATCCGCTTCATCCAGAACCCCCTTTAACTGCCGCACCACTGCCTTCTCCAAAACCTTCCCTAAAAAGGGGAGGTTGGATACCGGCCAATAGTTGGCCATTATTATTGGGTCGAGCGTCACTTCTTAAGGAGGAGACACACCAAAGCATGTTTTAATGGTGCAGGATACACCCCCTACTGCAAAGATGTGTTGACTATTGCTCTAACCCAACTATCTGTCACCGCCTTGGACACCTTGACCAACCAGGCAGGACATGGATCTAATGGGCAAGCAGTGGTGCGAACAGATCCAAGCAGCCTGTCCACTTCCTCAGGGACAACTGGATCAAACTGATTCCAGATACCATGCCAAGACTGCGATCTGGTCAATTCCAGACCCACCGTATCCACGCCGGGGTCAAACTTCGAGCAAATCTCCTGACAGTAATTTTTCTATAGGTAATAATGGGAATAGCAAGGTAAAGAAACTTGTCTCTATCCTCTCTTCATATATACAGCTTCCCACAATGTTAAAACGAAGCTTTCTTCCTCTAAGAGAAGAAACAACTCAAATGCATACAGTGGGGCTTTCAATCTTTTGCACCAAACCTTTCCACTTAAAAATTCTTGTTTCTTTCTCTCTTACAGCACTTGATTATCATCATCATTATTATTATTATTATCATTATCATTATTATTATTTAAACACACACACCCCTCTCAAAACTTTTAAACCTTACTTCCCAAGGTATACAACATAATTAGAGCAGCATATCTGAAATTAACAAAGAAATCTATTGAGGTACTGGCTGAAGAGATCTCAAAAACACTATCATTTTCTTGAAATCATGGAGGACATGTGAAGTGCCCAAAAATTAGAGAAGGGGTAATGTTGCTCCTATCAGCAAAAAAGACAAAAAGGAAGAGCTGAATCATAGAATCACTGAGTGGGGAGGAGCATTTTCGGCAATTGAGTCCAATCCTCTACTCAAAGGAGGAATCCAAATCAAAGCAGATCTGACAGATGGTTTTCCAATTCTCTCTTGAATGTTTCCAGTGTTGAAGTGCTTATCACCTCTCAAGGCAGTTGGTTCCACTGTCATATTGCACTAACTGCTAAGACATTTTTCCTGATATACAACCTATATCTGGCTTCCTTTCGTTTTAGCCCATTATGCAGTCTGCACTCTGGGAAAATCAAGAACAGATCCTGCCCTTCCTCTTTAGGATTATCTCTCAGCCATTTGAAGAGTGCTATCACATCTTTTCTAACTCTCCCTTTTTAAGGCTAAACAGTCTTTTAGCCTTCCTTCAGTCTTCCTTCAGTCTTTCCTCATATGACTTGGTTTCCAGTCCTTTGATCATCCTTGTTGCCCTTCTCTGTAACTGCTCTAATTTGTTTGCATCTTTCTTAAAATGTGGTGTCCAGAATTGGACACTAGTACTCTAGATGTGGTCTAACCAGTGCTGAATAGAGGAGTAGTAGTGCCTCTCAGGTTTTGGAGACAATACTTCTGTTAATGTGTCCTAAAACAGCATTGGCCTTTTTTGCAGCCACATTGCTCTGAGGACTCATACTTAGCTTGTGATCAACTACAATGCCAAGATCCTTCTCACTTGTAGTATTACTGAGCCAAGTATCCTCCTTCTTGTAACTATGCATCTGGTTCTTTTTCCCTTCGTGTAAAACTTTGTATTTATCCTTGTTAAATTTCATTCTGTTAGTTTCAGCCCAGTGTTCAAGTCTATCGAGATCTTTTCAAATTCTGCTGCAAGGCATTAGCTACTCCACCCAGTTTTGTGTCATCTGCAAATTTGATAAGTATTCCCTGCACTCCCTCATCCAAGTTATTGATGAAAATATTGAAGAGCACAGACACTGGACTGAACCTTGTGGCATTCCACTTGTTACCCCTCCCAGCTTGAGAAGGGCCATTAATAAGAACTCTTTGAGTACGATTCTATAACCAACTGTATACCCATCTGACACGTGTGCTATCCAAACCACATCTAATTAGCTTGCTAATAAGAATATCATGAGGTATTTTGTCAAAGGCTTTGTTGAAGTCAATACAGTAATACCTCCAATAACGACTGCATCGGATAATGCTAAAATCGGATAACGATGCAAAATCAGCTTTCCGATGTAGTCATTCGTAGCAGCAGGGTGGCTGGAAAGCTGAACGGGGTTCTCCGTTCGGCTTCCCAGCCACCCTGCAGCTGTGGAGGCAGGGGTGGGGTGGCTGGAAAGCTGACAGGGGTGATTCGAATCCTGACATTTTGGCTTGCTGCAGTCTCCAGGGAGGTGGGGAAACTTCAGAAATAGCGCGGATCGGGTCTTCCGACCTCCCTGGCGCTGGCAGGGGGGTCAGAGAGCCCAAAATGGGTGAAAAAATGGAATTTTTTTTGTCCCTGCTTGGAACACAGACTTACACGGCTACCATTTCAAAAATTTAGAATACAACTTCTTGATCTTCTCTGCTGCTCTATGATCTCACAGTGAAAAGTAGATCTTGTCCAAATCTAATGAGATAGATCTGAGGAAATGTACCCCACATGAATACTACATAGATGTCACTGAACACAAAGCATTTTCTACCAGTGACAGCAGTGTCTTCCCAGGAACTAAACTGCATATCAAAAATATTAATGAAAGAATATTTGAAAAATCAGAGAAATCTTTGAGTCTATTCCAGCGTAGGGTCTAAGAACTACATCACAGAGAACTGTCAAGAACTTGGCTGGGAGAAGCCACTCAGCCATGCTAGCTAAAAATATTTCTGGGGTGGGTGAATTACAGGTAGAGAAAGATGCTGTGACCAAGGAAAACTTTGTCAGGCTCTTTTCCCATTTTTGAGCCCTTAAACTACTAAGTATCCCAAAGAGACAGTACAAAATTCCACAGTTGTATGCTTTTTACTTGTACAACCTTGCAAGGCAGTAATTGACAGAGTACTCACTCCATAATTACTCTTACTATAACCAAACCAAGAACTGGTGACAATACCCCAGAGAACCTTATTGCAAGTTGCAAAATTGTATTAACTGTATTTAAAGATGTCATTGAGAATACAGTTGTACAGTAATACTCCGTATAACACGAGTACCGTATATCGTTAAATCCGCATAACGTTACAAGATTTTCGGAAACATCTTGTATCGAGTAACGCGATTTTAACGTTACACGAAACAGTCGTTCTTAGCAGCAGGGTGGGTGGAAAGCTGAACGGGGTTCTCCGTTCAGCTTCCCAGCCACCCTGCAGCTACGGAGGCAGGGGTGGGGTGGCTGGAAAGCTGACGGGGGGCTCCCCCATCGGCTTACCCAGCCACCCCACAGCTGCGGAGGCATGGGCGGGTGGCTAGGGAAGCCGACAGGGAGTCCCCGTCAGCTTCCCCAGCCACCCTGCAGCTGTAGATCGGGTCCTCTGATCTCTCTGGAGGTGTTTCTGGGCTTCCCCGACGTCCTGAGCCAGTGCAGGAAGCCAGAATGTCAGATTTCGAATCCCGATGTTCTGGCTTCCTGCACCGGCTCAGGACGTCGGGGAAGCCCAGAAACACCTTGGATCGGGTCCCCACACCTCCCTGGACCCGGCGGGGGGGTCAGAAACCCCAAAATTGGTAAAAAAAACGTCCGTTTTTTTTACCAATTTTGGGGTTTCTGACCCCCCCGCTGGGTCCAGGGAGGTGGGGAAACCCGCTCCAAGCTGTTTCCAAAGTTCTCCCACCTCCCTGGAGGCAGCAGCAAGGCAAAATGTCAGGATTCAAATCCCGATGTTCTCGCTTCCTGCAGCCTCCAGGGAAACAGGGCTTTTTTTAACATTGTGTGTTCAATGTATCGCCCAACGTTAAAACCCGAATAACGACGAGACTTGTGGAACCAAGTCATAACGTTATTCGGGGTACTAGTGTACCTTGCTTAAAGAGCATAGTGTGTTCCACAGGATTGCTGTTTAAGCGACTTTGCTCTTTAGGCGAAACACCATTTTTGCTACCACACCGTGGGTGGAGCCTACATTGAGGGTGGAGCTTACATCATGGGCGGAGCCTACTTCATGGGCAGAGCCTACATCATGGGCGATCTAGTTATGCCTGCCATATGGCCATGTATACATCTGCAAACACAGGCAGCACTGGCTCTTTGGCTGTAAGTGGAGATGAGCACTGCGCCCTAGAGTTGGATATGACTGTCTTTTGAGCAAGGGAGACCTTGAACCACTTGCAGGGACAAAACCTGATGGGGCAGGGCAGAGAGGTGGGCGTTACCACACAATTTTACTAAACCCCCCTGCCCAAAGGCCACCCAATTTCACTACCCCCTGCCCAGAGACCACCAAATTTTGCCAACCCCCATCTCAGGGTGTGTGTGCGAACCTGTTGCTGCCCACCACTGAATCTAGCATCTGCCACTAGTATCAATGAATGTTCTTCTTTGCCTGATTTTATACTCATCATCTATCATTCTCATAGTTTCTATCTATCAGAACTCAAAGCTTCCCCAAGCTTCTTAATCCAAGTAACTTTTAGGGAGATAACTTCCTCACTGGTTTCTACCCTTCATCCAACTGCTACTGGTTTCTTTTAACTGGCAATTAACTGACTCCCAAACACCTTGCTATAATAATCTTGAACAGCCTTCTTTCTCACAGAGATAACAGTTTACCTGTGGAAACTTCCAAAGACAAAGGTCTTTGTCTCTCATCCTCGTGCTGTACAAATTTGTTATCAAACTATTCTTTTTGCAGACACTAGAGAGGCTCCAGGATACCAGAGTGACTCCATTTTATGAATGTTTTTGCAAGATATTCCAAACACATCAATATAACAACCAAGTTCTATCATGCAGTTGCTCTATATATATACTAAAGCTCTGCTAACATGACAGGTTTCTTTTCATAAGGGAACTTCTACACAGAGGGTTCCTACTTCTGAACTATAAAACAAGTTGTGCTGCAATTCCATCCCTTTTCTCTTGTAAGAGGAAAATAAAACAGAAGAAACAAGAAGAAAGCACAAGAGGACTGGAAATTGATCACATCCTTGTCTGAGCTTCCCATAAACTACCATGAATGAGGCCGCACAACTGCACAGTAAAAGCCCCACCTGGAGGCACCCTTTAAGAGATGTCAGAAAACCTCCCTGTCTTCAAAAGGTACTGCTTGACTAGAATGCCCACAGAGTCTGCCAAAGCAAGATCTAGTGGCTGTAGAGTTAGAGTGCTAAAACGTAAACTGCAGGAAAGACAAAAACAGTAGTTTGTTCTTTTTACTCAGAAGAATTACATTGTTTAGGTTTTATTATCCATCATTCCATGACTTGTCCTGCTAATTATGCATCTAACACTGCCAGAACCACTGATGCCAGGATCACTTTGGGCCAAATCATTATCCTAGAAGATACGATATCATCAGTTTTTGCCAAATATGCCAATACAGAGAAAACCTAAATAGCTGCTGCTGTGGGGAAAACGGTGCTTGGATAATTCCAACTGCATAGCTAAAGACAGGGCTTTCAACAGTCAAATGCTCACCAAATACTCTGGATATTATATCAATATGGACATACTCCTGATAAATACGCTGAAGTCTCAAAAGAACAGAAAACTGTTCAGGGTTTCAAGCATGCTCGTTGCTGAACAACAAAATCAACTTGACAATAGACATTTTAAAATGTCATTAAGAGGCTAATTATGCAATGCCTACCAACGTTCCTTTGTCTCGTATGAAAGGGAATGTTCTTACTTTCGCTGGGTGAGTATAATAGTCTATGAATTATAAGATCAAAGAGGCAAACTATGTTTTCTAAAGTAAGAATTCCTTCACCAAGTTTTATACTTAGCACAGCTAAAAGAGCTGTGTGAAGGGATCAGCGCTAAACCCAAAGGACAGGCAGTGCGCGGCAAGAAAGAGAGCAACTCCCTCGTGCTTTTTGCAGGTCACTACGAAGGACCATGTTAGCAGATCCACTCCAGACCCTTAACAGGCAGCTCTGCTGCTACCAGTAATTAGCTTGGACAGCTCTGGCTCCGAGAGCGGCGGCAAGGCTACACCATAATGAGCTCAGCTGGGATTAGCAGGACAGGGCAGGGAACCAAGAGAGCCGAGGCATTCTGCATTGCGTATGTATTGAGGAGATCAAACAAGGATGGCTGGCTAGGTTATACCCTCACCACCTCATTCCAAAAATGAAGCACGGCAGTGTGTAAAATACAAGCTAATGAAGAGCGACACCTCCAGCAGATGAGAGCCACATTAATTAACACAATCCCTAGATCATGTAATACAGTTTCAGCTCGTGCTAGAAAACTTGTTGTCACTGATTTAAAGAAGCTGGTTGGGGGCGGGAGGAGAGACTAATGTTTTCCCTCTCTGTTTCTGGTAGAAGATGATTTAATTTTGGTGTTTGAAAGGAATTCCTCTGTGTGGCCTTCAATGCCCAACATGAACAAGATTCAGAGAATCAGCAGCACGTTCCTCACTATATATGATTTTTTAAAAGAAAGAAAGAAACTCACTTTTCAATCAATAGCTTTTTGTTCTCCTTTTTGAAATATGCCAACTCATTCCATACTGCATCAGAATCTTCTTGGCACAAATGTTGAGGATCTGAACATTCCTTTCCACTTTTACTCCTTTCGGGTCTGTTTGTTTGAAACAGAAAAAATAAAAATTAATAGATTTTAAATCCAAGAAGGGGGTGGGGTAGGAATATCCCAAACAACTGATACTGTTGAACCCAGCAATATTACTGAAATAATTCTCCTAAACACAAAATAAAAATTTCTATTAACTAATTTCAAAAAGATATACAGTGGAACCTCATACAACAATCGCCCAATATAGCAACGAAATCGTATAACAATTAGGTTTTGAAGGGAATTTTTTTTATTTTGTTGAGTGAAATAATCTTTATGTCTACACATTTTAAATAAAATGTCTGTTGTGATATAATCTATACAATTATATTTAAATTATAACTGTTTAGTGTTTATTTATAAAGTATGTTAGTTACTACTAATAATAATGTGTCAGAAATTATTCTGGGTTGAAAGGATTTTTCCTGGACAAACTCTGCTCAGGGGACACCTGAATGAGGCTCCTTTCATGTCCCCAAGATCTTTTCCCACCGAAATGGTCCCTATTTATCAACTTGCAATTTCTTGCTTTTGAAGTGCTACGTTGACAAGAGCTGGGACAGAGATGGGCACTTAATCCGTCATGCAGTACCCAAGTCTCAACAGCCAACTTGCTGGCTTTCCAGCGAACAAGGTAAGCTTCTTAACCACTGAGGTGCTGCAGCTCCTTATTGGCTACTCTTTTACACTGTTACATTACACTGTTACATTACACTGTTACATTACACTGTTGGTAAATATATATATTAGTTAACTAACTGAGGGTCGGAATCGACTGTGCGACTGAACAACAACAAATTACAGTAAGTTATTTTGAGAGCTTTGGAAGGATGAATGGTGGAATTAAAAAAAGAAAAAAATAGCATATTTATTTATTGATCACAGTTTCTACACACACATACAGAACATATCACCCATCTAACATACATCTCACTATAGACAATTTAGATAAATGTCACTATAGGCAATTTACATAAATAATAAAACCACAATATCCACATAAGCCCCAGAATCCAAACGCATAACATAATTTCTAATAACTGTAAGGATGGCTTACTTATCGTAACTATAGTTTTTCGAGTGGTCAGCTGTGAATTCACACTGAAGGTCTTCTTGTGTCTGTGTACAGGCCATCTATGAACGTTTGAGAGCTGTAAAGGCAGAGATGTTAGGCCACTAGTTGGCCCCACCACTCCAGTGCATGTCCATGTAGCCCAATAGTTCCCTCCTATCTGCCACTGCCAGGAAACAACCATGACAGAGGGAAGGATGGGTGGGATATGTGAATTCACAATTGACAAATATGGAAGGCTGGGACCAGGTGCCAAGTCTCAGACATCATAAAGAGGTACAGCTTTCAAGAATGCTGCTTAGGCAGCTATTGTTCTGGTGGAATGCTTAGCAAGCAGGTAGTAAAGTTCTATATTGGAAGCAAACCATTCTGTGATGACACCTTTGGTATGATACAAAAAGCCTGTTGGACTGACAAGAAGCCTTAGTTTCTTAGGTATAGAAAAGGGTGTTGTATACATCCAATGTGAGCAACATCTTTTCTAAAAGTGTAGTAGATGGGAAAAAGGTATGTAAAGCTATATGATGATTTTTAGGAAAATCAGAGTTGACCTTGGAAGAAAAGAGATGTCTGTATGCAAAACCATTTAGTCTGCAAAAAATTGCAAGAAAGATGGGTTGCAACATAATGCAAAAAGTTCACTTGACCATGTCATTCAAAATCGAACCTAGTGGCCTAATATCTCTGTTTGTACAGCTCTGGAACATTCCAAGGTGGCCTTCACATAGGTGCAAGAAGATCTTTATGATTTCACGGTGACCATGAAGAAGAAATTAGGTATAGAATGAGAACTCAATTATGGTTACTGGTGTAGGAGGTAGAGAGTCTGATGGACATGGAACACAAGAACATTCCACTGCAAAGAAGCCACTGTCAAGAAGCCCCAATTCCTGGTAGAGGTCTTCCTGGTCTCCTTGGGGGGTGGGAAAGCATAGCCCACAGGCTTGGGAGGATCCAATTGTCCAGGCCAAATTCATCAGAAAAAAGCATTCCATTAGGCTTATTTTTATTTATTTATTTATTTATTTATTTATTTATTTAGATTTATATTGCCGCCCACTCGCCGAGGCGACTCAGGGCGGCTTACAGTCAAAACAACAACAGTACAATAAAAATTATAAAATGCAACCACATAAAACAACCAAACCAGAACACAAACTAACACCCGTCAGGCCGTTGTTGTGGGCCCAGAGGAGGGGGCGATGTTCTCAGCCACTGCTAGGCCTTGGCATCTTCTTCCTCAGGCTGTTGTTGTGGGCCCAGAGGAGGGGGCGATGTTCTCAGCCACTGCTAGGCCTTGGCATCTTCTTCCTCGGGCCGTTGTTGTGGGCCCAGAGGAGTGGGCGATGTTCTCAGCCACTGCTAGGCCTTGGCATCTTCCTCCTAGGGCCGTTGTTGTGGGCCCAGAGGAGGGGGCATTTTTTTTTAATATTAAGTATTTTAAAATAAAATTATTTTATATAAAAAAAGAACTACTTTTTGAAAAGTAAAAAAAACACAGTATAACAGTAATTGCATAAATGCATTGAATAGTTTATTTTATGCGTGAATGTGTATTTTAGTTATCAGATACAATGGCTAAAATGTTGTCCCATAAGGTATGACATTTTATCTACAAAAATAAGAAAATTCTGTACATTCCAAAGGTCCTGAGGCTTCCATGGGATCCCTTTCATCATGGAGAAGCCCTTAGGGAAACGGGACGTGGATTGTGTCTTTAATTTCTAAAAACTGATGCTGTTGATACAATCATCCCAACAGCATTCCCATAATGAGCCTCAAGAACTTTGGCAGAAGACTGAAAAATGCTTAAATCTGAAAAACCGGTGCAGTTGATGACTCCATCAGCCTTTGCAGTGTTAATTCATGCCAACAGGACTTCAGCCAATGTATCCTATTTTTGTTATTGGAAAAGGGAACCATTTTTGAGACAACTAGTTTTCGTAATGTCTTTAGAACAAATAAACCCATTATGCCTTTGTTTCTGCAATCCTTAGATTTCCTAAATCCCGGAAAAGATGGGCTAATGTACGCTACTGATATGCCAGTTCATGTAATATGTGTGCAGTCTTCCCCTACTGTATATAAGGACCCAAAAATTGTTCTGGTCTGTGTTATAATGAAGCTTCTTTCAAATTGGCCTCCCAAGGGAATAAAAGATCTCACAATTGCCGTTACGTTTTCATTTAAAATTCTCAGCCAAGTTTAATGTATTGTGTGTAATCTACTGCTCACAAGAAGCTCCTAGCAGACAAGTTTTTCATTCACTACAATGGTAGCACCAGTTTTGCATGCACAGGCCCCTGAAATTGTGCTACTGAAGCCTCATCAGAGATATTCTGACCACTGGAAGAATTTTCATGATGCTCTAAAATCATTTTTACAACTGAAACAATATTCTGCTCTGTACAATACTTTCTGTTAGGATCTCCGGGGGCGAGGGGGTTTGTCCAAAAGGACAAAACTGAGGTTGGCTTACTTTGGGCACTTTAGGAGAAAATAAGATACTATGAAAAAGACAGAAATGCTGGGGAAATTTGAAGGAAGACCAAATATAAAAAAGAATTGACTAAATTTAAAAAACAACAACCATGGCCTTGAGTTTTCCAAAGCTGAGCAGAATTGCTAATACCAGGCCATTTTAGAGATTGCTTATTCACATAACAGCAAAGGGGTAAGTGATTTAGTCTTGTGGCATCTTATAAACTCAAAAGGTTTATTTGGCATAATCTTTTATGAACTTGTTGCCCACTTCTTCAGAATATGCATGTTTAATTAATTAATTAATTGCTTTTGAACAGTCTCTAGAAGCTAAAATGACTAAAAGTGAGGGTATTGTACTTTGGTACATCATGAGAAACATGGCTCATTGGAAAATAAGACTCATTGGAATAATGTTAGGAAATCTTGAAGACAGTAAGAAAAGGGAAAGCCCTAACATGAACTATCTATGTTTAGAATTTAGACTTCTGAAGACTTTCTGGTGGCATAGTCCATTTCCCAGTCAAGGGGAAAAAAAGAGCAAATGCAATTTACAGAATACTAGAGACAAATAAGGGCAAGGGATATTGCAGCTCCAGGGGCAGTATGAATGGGGTCATAAATGAAATACTGAGGGTTTTTTTATTGTCTATAAAGTTCTTTGGTCACTGTTATTATAGATCTCAGGCATGAATGACACATTTACAAGTATAGTCTCACCTAGGGTTTCCCTGGAGTTTATTCACTTATCCCAAGGAAGAGGCATATTTAGTCAATGGATAAAATTATTTGCTGTTGAAACTGCAGATTTTCTAAAGATCATAACATCCATACTAATTCATATTGTTCACCGAGCAACAACAATTCTATAATTGAGATTCTGATAACCTATTCTAAATAATCACAACCTCCCTTCATTTAATTAGATAGATGTGTTCAAACATTTTAGAAAAACTGTTTTAAGTGAATGAAAACATGCATCAAGCAGCTTTCTATTTGCTGGGGTGAGGGGTTGGGGGTAAGGTAGGAAGAGAATTAGAAATATGGAAGCAGAAAAGACAGTCATTTCACCTCTTTTAATAAATCCAGGCACACACTACTATCTATAGGGAATAAAAAGAAACTGTAGAGGCCTCTGCAAAGATCAATACAAGACCTTGATTTAGAGTTATTCCTAAAAACCTGTTCAAAGAAGTAGAGGAATATTAACTAGTTTTACTGTTGTTTTCCTTCACTGTTGTCAAACTACTTCCCAGGACTGAAATTGGACACATCTAGTCCTACAATTTATAAACAGGAATAAACTTTGATGGTTAATTAGCAAAGCAATCTGTGAAAATTGGTTTATCCTAAATTGACTTTTGTTTCAAAGTAATAAAAACAGTTTCTTAAGATGACTAGTACGAATGGGTTGTTTAGCAATTAAGTAATGAAAACAGGCTACTAGATGGCACTATGATTTGAATTATAAGACCAGAAATCTACTTGGCCCAGAAATTTCTTTTCCTGAATGGCAGCAGAACACAAAAAATTGGCAGCCCTGACAGCAAATAAATAAATAAATAAAGCAAGCAAGCAAGCAAGCAAGCAAGCAAGCAAGCAAGCAAGCAAGCAAGCAAGCAAGCAAGCAAGCAAGCAAGCAAGCAAGCAAGCAAGGAGAACCTGAGATGGTATTGTAGATGCAATGGGCACAGAGCTGGACCAGCTGAGGAAGATGGTGGAGGACAGAGGTGCCTTGTGAGCAATGGTCCATGGGGTTGCAAAGGGTTGGAATCAACTGTGTGACTGAACAACAACAAAATTCTTATTGTCATCTTTTAGGGCTTTGAAAAATTCAGCTGGGATATCATCATCTCCACTGGCTTTGTTGTTTGCAGTGCTTTTTAGGGCTTTTCTGATTTCACTCCCTAGGATGTCTGGCTCAAGTTCAATGTTCTCCTCATTGTGATTATCCGGGGTGTTGAGGTCCTTTTTGTAAAGTTCCTCTGTGTACTCTTGCCATCTTTTCTTAATCTCTTCTGCATCAGCTAAATCCTTGCCGTTTTTGTCCCTTATGATGGTCATTTTTGCTTTAAATGTTCCCTTGATTCCCCCAATTTTTTAAAAGATCTCTAGTCCCACCCCTTATGTTGTTTCCCTCTATTTCTTTGTATTCTTCGTTTAGCTAGGTTTCCTTATCTCTCCTTGCTTTTCTTTGAAATTCTGTATTCAACTGGTTTAAGTTTTTTCTTTCTCCTTTGCCTTTTGCATTCTTTCTGTCCTCAGCTATTTTAAAAGCCTCATCAGACAACCACTTTGCTTTCTTACGTTTCTTTCTCTTTTTTTGGTATGGTTTTCCTTGCTGCCTCCTCTATGATTTCTCGCACCTCTGTCCATAATTCTTCTGGCACTCTGTCTATCAAGTCTAAGCCATTGAATCTGTTCCACACCTCCACTGTGTATTCCTTAGGCCAGTGTTTCCCAAATGCTGGTTTTTGGACTTCAATTCCCAGAAGCCTAAGACATTTCCCCAAAGCACTGATCAGCCAATGTACTGACTGAGGCTTCTGGGAATTGAAGTCCACTAGTGGGCTGTGTACCCCTTTTTGGGAACCACTGCCTTAGGGATGTTGTCTAGGTCATACCTGTCTGGCCTAATTGTTTTCCCTATTTTCTTTAGTCTAAGCCTGAATTTTGCAATCAGTAGGTTATGATCTGAGCCACAGTCTGCTCCAGGTCTCGTTTTTGCTGATTGTATGGAGGTTCTCCATCTTTGGCTGCAGAGTATGTAATCAATCTGATTTCGATGTTGGCCATCTGGTGATGTCCATGTATAAAGTCTCCTCTTGTGTTGCTGTAAGAGGGTATTTGCTATGACCAGTGCATTCTCTTGGCCTTTGCCCAGCTTCATTCTGTGATCCAAGACCAAACTTGCCTGTTAGTACATTTACTTTTTGATTTCCTCCTTTGGCATTCCATTCTCCTATGATAAAGTGGACATAATTTCTTGGTGTCTGTTCTATGAGGTGCTCTAGGTCCTCATAGAACTGGTCAACTATGGCTTCATCTGCACCAAAGGTTGGTGCGTATATTTGGATTACAGTGATATTGAAAGGTTTGCCTTGGATTCTGACTGAAATCATTCTGTCATTTTAAAGATTATATCCCGTTACCACTTTTCTCATTTTTTGACAATTATGGCTATTCCGTTTCTTCTGAGGTATTTGTGTCCACAGTAGTAGATATGATGGTTTCCAGAGCTGAATTCGCCAATCCCTGTCCATTTTAACTCACTGATTCCCAAGATGTCAATGCTTATTCTTTCCATTTCCTTTTTTACCACTTCCAGCTTTCCTTGATTCATAGATCTAACATTCCATGTTCCTATACAGTATTGTTCCTTACTACACCACATTTCTCCTCCTACTGCCCTATACACACACACCCCTCTTCTGACCTGGTGGACTAAGTATCCTGTTTCATCTATTTTGCCCCTTTGCTTTGCCTTTTGTTCTAGTCCATAGAGTTCTCTTGGCAAACTTCCTGACCTGGTTTGCCAGTTTCTACGCTAGTATTTTACACCCAAACACTGTCTATGTGACTAGAAACTCACTGAGCTATCCACCCAGCTCATAATATATTTATGAAAATTTAAACCACTTAAGCTGTCTGTGTTTTAAGATTGTTTGAGCATCATTCATGAGTGTTAGACTCAAATAAAATGAGGTAATATGGAAAGCAGGTTTCATCTACCCATTTACAAACATATAAACAACTTCACTAAGCTGAGGCTGAAAGAGCTAAATAAACAAATTAGAGGAGCATTAGAGGTAAAATTCGACATTGCATAAGTTTCAGGCTTAGACTCTGCCCCACTTCTTCACCTTTCCTCTCATGCACAAGCCAGAAAATGTAAACAGTGGAATAAACAGGTACAAAATTTAACTAGCACGGCCTACAAGACAGCACAGAGTCCTTTCACAGCAGAAGCAACCAGTAGTGAAATAGTGTATACCTCTATCCATTTTTAACCTCTAAAATGGAATATGAAAATGAAATATCAGCTAATGTCACTTTTTATTTTGAGATTAGATTTTCTCACTGAGTCTACATTGTCTATTTTCCTCCAAAAGAAGTCTGGAGTCTCAAGAAATGGCCATTCCTCCCCACATATAGTTTGATCCATTTCTTTTCTGAAAGGAAAAAAAACCAGAGCAACAAAAATTGCATTCCGATTTAATACACATACTGATTTTTAATGAGCTGTGCAACTTACTTGCTATAGCCTTCCTCCCATTGCTTTAATTGCTTTTTTACTGCTCTGTAGTTGGTCTGTAACATCTGCAGCCTTTTCCTGCGCTTTTCATGGGCTTGCCCTAGCTCATCGTTTTCTTGGATCTGCATAACACCAAAGTAATAAGATACTAGAAACATTGACTAAAAGGCAAAAATTTACAAATAGCAGTATATCATGGCTAAATTCCTTATTTAGGATCACTCATCAACATGCACTTTTGTATCTTCATAAATGTAAATAATGGACAAGATCTGAAGAACAACACAAGAAGTTCTGCTTGTTCATTGGGGCGTCATGCATGCATTTCTAAAGCAACATCTAACAGTGCTGCATAACTTACTGCTTTTGAAACTAAAAGGAGAGTTAAACATCAATATACACTATGACACTGGAATAAGGCAGCCAATACTCTTTTGTTCACTTTTTTAAAAAGTTAAATTTTGACTAGTTAATTAATTAATTACATGCATCAAGTCAATTCCCAGGGGTTCCGGGATATAAAGTACCCAGAAGAGGTAGTCCCTTCTTCTGGTGATGTTCTGGACTATGCAGATTGCCCATGGCTTGGCAGCTAGGTACTCCCAACTCTTTGAACCTAGAATAGCTATGCCACATTCATAGTACTGGTGGTATTTCAGGGATTGACTATCAAAAGTGAAATAAAAATCTATTACATTTCTCTCTTTCATGGATATTTAGGGTGGAAATGAGTATCATATAATAGGATCCATGTATTTTCCTCAATGTTTGTTTCCTGAAGTTTACGAAACAATAATATATTGAATTTTTATAGATTTGCTCTTAATATACATACGTGATGGTTACTGGTATCCTTCCAGTCAGATTAGTTTCTGTGTCCTTGGGAACTGAACACATATTCACATGTGGAACAGATACTTTTGATTGTAATTAAATATATATATATATATATATAAATGCATTTAGATATTCACAAATATATAATGTACAGATGGATTTCTACAAGTTAATATATATATATTTCCATTTATCTTACTTATGATAGCATCACATGGCACACACTAAGAGTCTATAACATTTTGTGACCAAAGGCTACATACTCTCAGGCATGTTATTACGTACACTAAGTTTCACAGAATGCCTGTGTAATTCTTGTTTATCTTGATTGATGGCACTTGAAAGCTAAAAAGTTGTTTTGTTTGTTAATTTTCACCTTTAGCTGTAGAGTCTTTTCTAAGTTTTCAATTTTTCTTTCAGCTATTTTAAGCTTCCTTAGTTCCTCTGACTCTTTCAAAAAGCTCCTTGGGGACAGAGACCTTGAACGTTTCACAGGTGGTTCCTGGAGAATAAAACAAGGACATGGTTGAACTGGTTGGAACACTGGGCTATGAAAGACATGCAAAATTAAAGAACAAGTAATTTTGAATACTAATAATGAATTATAAAAAAAAATCCTGCATGGAATACCAGAGAAATAACAAGCAGAATTACCACAGCGCTACCACTAAAGGTTTCTCTGTGACTCGTTAATGAGAATATTCATTTACATTTACATTGTTTCTTTCAGAATAATGATGTCCCATTAGGGAAGACTAAAGGGTTATAGACTCGGAAATGCAAGAAACCTCATTACAAAGGAGGGGATAGAGGCTGATCTAATTGCTCTATAAGGGTCCAAGGTTACACTTGATAGGACAACCAGAAACAAGAGGGAAAGGATTTTTCCCCTTTGAAATAGTTTAACACACTGTGAAGTTGAAGGAACAATATGCTTGAGGAATATAAATACAACAGACAGTAGATCTTATACCATAATGACCATATGGTCATTAAGTATAATATGCCTAACTAGAGACAAGAATGTGTGTTTATATTATCTGCAGTTTCATATAGCAATCTGGAGAAAGGATGTGTGAAACTAGCACTTAAACCAGGCAACCTTTTTTGTTTATATCATGTTATATGTCCTTTTGAGAAACAAATGAAAAGTCCAGACTAGTTTTACTGAATTTTTGAATACCTGTGGTGTAATTCCTAAGGATCTTAATATTACCATTATATTATTAATACTTTAACTGAGTATGAGTTCCTCTTTTAAGAAGAAAAGTAAAGGCATAGTATACTGCATTGCATTTTTGTTCACAAAAAGAAGAATTACAAATCCTGGTGCCAATCCCGGTTGAAAAACATATTCAATGATGAAATGCTTTCAAAACCTCCACAATGATAATTTGAAGAGGTTCCAAGTCAAACAAAAAACTGTATGATCCTTACACAACATAAATGGAGGAGGTGTTACCTTTATAAGACTACTGAAAGAACCAATTAATCAGCACGCTTTTGTGGTTGAAATACCGATTCTTCAGGCTATGCACCAATATATTGTTTAAAGTGCATAAAAATTACAGATGTCCCAAAAATTTATGACAGAAGCTTGCCAGGAATGTGTCTTAAGTTGAGCTCCAGGCTGGTTATGAATATTCTGGAAACATGTCCTTCAGGAAAGGTCTAAAAACCTGGCTAACAAAGCAAGTGTGGGGCACCAGCGATGTGGTGACCCCTGCCTGCTGACTGATTTAGTAACAACATTCTTTCCCACTTTTAATTTCTTTTTAATCTGTAGGAGTCGAAGTAACTTTTGGTGGCAGTTTTAATGGGGGTTTTATTGGTTTTTAAAATGTGACTGGTTTTATTTTCTGTGAGCCGCCCACAGTCTTTGAAGTTGGGCGGCAATAGAAATCAGAAAAAATAAATAAATGTGGTTGGAATTGTCCATCCAGTTATTCAAATAGAGGCCAGTGAGTCAATTTTGCACACCCACCCAACACAATTTTAGTGGTCTGATAATGGTAAACATTATTCCGTGTGCTCTGGCGTGTAGTCATGCCTGCCACATGACCATGGAAACATCTGCAGAAGCAGACAGCGCTGGCTCTTCAGCTTTGAAACAGAGATGAGCAGTGGATCCTACAGTCAAATGCAGCTGGCTTTCGAACAAGGGAAACCTTTACCTATACTAAAGGTACCACCTCCTTCTACCTGATATCCCGCTGCTTTGATGAAGGAGCACCTATTTATTATAGGCCATCTGTTCAACAGCTGGGGAGAACCCCTGAGAGCCAAAGTGCACACAAATGGGAAGATCTTTCCATATTTGTTCAAAAATTAAGACTAAGCTGTGAACCAAAACTTCTGGAGGGAACTGACTTGGAGATGGCTGCTTTCATAGGATCACCTCTCCTGCAATTCTTTTTCCTCAGTGCACTTCTAATTGATCTTTTCAGTCAAGCTGGAAGCCGTCACCAGCCTTGCTGGGTGGCACTGGGGCAGGGCGGGGGTCTAGATATAATATGGGCACATTCTAGAATCCAAAGCAAGATAATAAGTTTGGGAGGGAGGTTTTCAATCAAGGAAGTATGAGAGAAGAAAAAAGTGAAATCCAATTCCCTCAGTAATATTCAGTTAAAGCAAAAAAAAAAAAAAAATAGCCATATGCAGCTGCTTAATTGATAGCCAAGTAATACTATGGTAGTGAAGTATTACCATGATCACTATTTAATAAATGTATATACAAGTCAAGCCTCGCATAAAGAGCGCCTTGCTTAAAGAGTAAGTCGCTTAAAAAGCAGAATTTTCTCTGAATGTTCACTTCACTTAACAAATAAAACCAACCAAAAACTCGCTTAACAAATCAATCAAGATTCACAATCCCCCCCCCCCCCGGCACCAGAAGTCACAATTGGTCATTTACAATGGCGTTAAACTTAAAGAGCAAACTGACTTAAAGAGCAATCCTGTGGAAAACATTATGCTCTTTAAGCGAGGTACAACTGTACTAATAGGAAAAAAAAGATTCAGTCAGCCTTTGTAAAAATGGGCCAGGAACCACAGCTGCATAGTTGCTCACCAGCTCATGATCATAGGTATCCTACAATATCCCTTAGAGCAGTGGTTCTCAACCTTGGTCCACAAAAATTCTTGAGCTAAAATTTTCAGAAGCCTTCACCATTGGTTGTGCTGATCAAGATTTCTGGGAGCTGTAGTCCAAGAACATCTAGGGCATGAGGTTGAAAACTATTGCCTTAGAGCAATCTAATGTTTATCTGATTTTATTTTTCCAGCTAGAAGTTTTCTCATGTGAAAAGCCACAGGAAAGACCTTTTGGTGAACTGGCACTCACCAACCAGAGACTGTCTGTGTGGTCACTCTCGCTTGTGTGAGTGCAGCATCATTTTAGTGGATCACTATAACTGTATGATTTGCAAGAACATTATCACCATACAGAAGTGATGTTTACCAGAAAAAAGCACCCAGACACAAATATCGCCATGTCATAATTCTGATGTTAAGTCAGTACACAGTAGCTGTAAGAACTAACCCTGAAATTTTAGTAATCATTAGTATTAATATTAAAGTAAAGCTTTTAAAGTTCAGAACATCAGAAGCACTTGCACAGTTGACTGCACAATAATTCCTAAAACCACTGTTTACTTGTTTATTGTATCACTTTGAAAAGACTGTTTCACCCCACTTGACTGACTCATTTCCCTTCCCCACTGCTAGTAGTATAGTTGCAGCATGTAGTTGGAATATTTGATGTTTCCAACTATACTGGCCAGCAACACACCCACTTTCCTGCATTCAAGAAAATTGGTCCTCATTTCAACAGTAGTAATCAGAAACTCTGCTTTGATCACAGCTAATATCAAATCAACTGTCCTGGTAGAGTATACTTCTTCTTGCTAATGCAGTGACATGCTGTACAAATGTTTAAGAATACTTTTATGTTTATAGCACTATGAAAACTAGCATGATAAGTGCCACAAACATTGATTGTGCAATACCCATTATAAAACATATTTTGTCCTAGATCACCTATAAGTTGAACTTGTTGTTAAGCCAACAAGAACATGGAAAAACCCTTGCTGCCCAATAATTATTATAAATTACAAAGAAAAAGCACACCTCCAGCTCTCTTCAATGCACATCTTAGTGTGGCAGGGGACTTAAGAATAATACTTGTTTTGGGGCTGGGCGCCATCATGAGTCTAGAGCAGTGTTTTCCAATTTTTGGTTTTTGGACTTCAATTGATAGGACCCTAAGTCAATTCCCCAAATCACTGATCAAAGCACATCTGGGAATTGAAGTCCACCAGTGTTCTGCAGAGGCCTAGTAGTCACCCAAGGTGGAATGGCCAAAACTGGGTCACCACACTAAGACACATCCATCCCCTTCCTAAATTAATGGTCTCATTAGTTCCATTTATGATGGGCAGAGACAATATTAAAGAGCAGTTACTAGAGAGAAGCTGTAGGGAAGGGTCATACCAGCAGAAGATCTTTCACAGACAATGACAGTGACATTCAAAGTTGTTAGTCATGTGTAGATAAAGGTATGATAAGCAATCAGTGAAAAATTACATCTTGAAACTCCTATGATATAATCTAAAATGAAATAAGAGATGGTGCTGTAAAATGAGACATTTAAGTATCACACAGTCAGATACTAGAGAGAAGTTAAGGGTAAGTAGGAGTAGTGAAGATACTGCCAGGGGAAGGCTTCTATGTTTTAGACAGAAAACACAAAAGAGGCTCTTTTTTGTTTTCATGTTTTTCCACTGGTTTTCAAAAATGAACTTCTAAAACTCCTATGATTTATACTAATGGAATCCATTGCATCTTGTGGTCATGGGACAGATGGAATATTTAATTTAATTATGCCAACTGTAAAGTCAAACTGTAAAGTCATATTCACAGAGGCAATCTTTGGAAATTAAAGGCTTCTCTCTCCCATGGTACCAATGGCTTCCACTTAAAGGATGCCAGGAGAACCTCAGGATCTTTTTGTGGGTGAGGACTGGAATATTTTTATTTCTGAAAAAAATCACAATGGATGATGACACCAGTATTATTATTATTATTATTATTATTATTATTATTATTATTATTATTATTATTATTATTATTATTATTATTATTATTATTATTATTATTATTATTATTCACATTTGTACCACTGCCCCCTTGCCGAAGCAACTCTAGGTGGCTGAGAGATGAAGATATAAAAACACATGCAAAAACCATTCCACAACAATATAATCATTTAAGACCATCAACGTTAAAAACCCTTTAAAATACAATTAAACATACCCTCATTCTGCCACCCCCAAACGTTTCGTGAGCCAGGTTTTGAGAATTTTTCCTGAAGGGGAGAAGCTATGCCTGGAGACAGAGCTCAGTTGGGAGGACGTTCCAAAGGGGCAGAGCATAGGCTGAAAAGGCCCTCCTCCTGGTGCTAGAGAGGAAAGCCCCTCTGGTCTGCTCGAGTGGGACAGGCTGATGTCCTCGAGGCAATGTGGTCTATTATATGACGTAAGTGTATGAATAGGATTTCAGTCAACATAACTTAATTGATTCTGTATTTTTATGTTTTTGTGAAATTGCATTGTGCAAAATGTACTATAGGTTTAAACAACAACAAGGAGAAGAATGGAATCATATTAAGGTCAAGATTGTAGGACTGTACAATCCTACACTGTACACTGCAAAGAGAATTCTCTTTAGCAAAACAGAAAGTAACCAGGTGCAGTGTTTGTGTTTGTTTTCTGACATGCAGGTCAAAAGTTGATCAGAGACCAGAATGGGCTTTCTCAGCAACCTTGAGATTGAAACGGAGTCATTTAGAGCTAATCTGAATAATCTATTGTTGCTAATGCCTGTGTGAAGCTATATTGTTGTGCTTGCTTGTCTGTCATCTTGCTTGACCACACCCCATTTCCCTTTGACCATCTGAATTTGGTGTATAAAAACCATGCCTGTAAGTTTCACTCTTTGTCTGAAGAAGTGGACTTGATCCACGAAAGCTAACAATAAAAATAAAACAATGCTGAAGCATCCAAAGGAGAATGAAATAAAAAAATATAAAAGATAAAAATAAATACATGTAAAATAACTGACTTTTGATGCTAAAATTAATTCTGAAGATAAAATAATACCAGTTGTACAGAACTCCTAACTCAGCATTTCCATTAATTGCAAACTTTTAGATCTTAAACTCAATTTCTTATATTCATGTTGGGGAAGAGTGGGCATCTTCACAAACAGGCTCAAGTAATAAATATTCATTTCAAGAATCCTACAAAGAATTGAACCTTTAAATAATTTCATTAAATTAACAACCCTTTATTCAGTGTTTAATAAGGTAAAACTTCCTACTCCCAACAGTTGTTTTAACAAGTCTTTGGCAGATAATAAAAACACTCTTCGATCAAGCTTTCAGAATTATAAGTAGCATCGACAGTTATTAAAACTGTTATTATCCGAGTCCCAGAGCAAAATGTCAAGCTTTGCCAACCTCATTTTGACACAAATACACAAGGCAATAATGCTTCCTACCTTGTGTTTTTCTGCCATAGCATGGTTGCAATCCAAGAAATCTATGTTGCAAAGGGTATGATCTGTTAATGTATGAGTTGCTCTTTTCAGTTTTTCTTGCAAAAGCTTTATGTCAGACTTTTGTGATTTTATGAGATATTCTAGCTCCCTTACAGAACAATGTTGGGATTCCTAGAAAACACAAATAGATACAGTTTACATTGTTCAGTATTAAAACATATTACTCACAGATTAATCTACTATGTTTAGGGATAAAAAGAGCCAATAGAACATTTTACACCTATATGGAAAAAGTGAAAAAGATGAGGCATACATCAATATATCAAAATACCATAACTGTAACAAAGTTCAGCTAATTAATAACTTTATCTCAATTGCAGCAACCATTATTTGAAATGTACTCATGAAGATTTGTACTTTTACCACTGAAATTTCACAACATCCCTAACCCAAAGATAGAAATAGTATGATAATTATAAAATAAACCAATTCATTTATTATATTTCATCTTCCCCAACCCCACACTTTACTAAACTAACACTGACATAAAAAGAATAAACTATAACAAATAGTGCCTATTTATCCCAAATAAATCTTGTCATACACCCATCCAGGAAATCAATGAGATTTAATTTTTATTGAAATCAATAGGTCTTGATTCTTAATGGTTGTTTAAAGGATTGCACTACTAGTGTCTGTGTTGTCATAGGGTCAGTCTGTCAACAGTCTCTGACTGAAATAGGATACCTTATTCATGTGGAATGCGGATGTGACACACACACATAGTAATTAAAAGCTTTTGCTCTATATGGTAATGCCTCTTACTGTGTGGAAGGCTCAGGTAGTTGTGGGATGAAAAGAGAAATTCTTCAGTTACCAAAAATCTATCCATGCCAGTCATCTTGTCTGGTGACAGCAATTTTTGCTAATTAACAACCACCACCACCTCCTCTTCACCCTGATTTTGATGTGAGGCCATTCATTCCAACAATAGCACTGTTTGCATTATATCTGAGGTTGTAACTAACAGGATTTGAGCCATTATTTATTGCATGACTACCCTACCCTTCTGCCAGAAAAAAAGAGAACACCTTTGAACACAAGGAAAAAGACATTCTGTGCCCTCAAGCTCACAGTCCAAAATGTAAGATAGGACATAGATAGAACTAGAGCAGTGGTTCCCAACAAGGGGTACACAGCCCACTAGTGGACTTCAATTCCCAGAAGCCTAAGTCAGTACATTGGCTGATCAGTGCTTTGGGGAAATGACTTAGGCTTCTGAGAATTGAAGTCCAAAAACCAGCATTTGGGAAACACTGAACTAGAGGTATGGAAGGAAGTTGAGGGAACAAAAGTTCTCCTTTAGGCTTTTGGAAGAAAGGTCACAAGGGAGGCAGGTCTAGCTGTGGTTCTTCTACATATTTAGCCAGAGTAGTGGCAGCTGGAAACACGGATCAATATTTTCTGCTTCACTGATGTCTATCTATAAAGCTATCTTGTGCACACTCAGTCTTATTCTTAAACTGTATTGCTACATTGTAGACATAATCCAGTTAATTCTATTAGCAATGATTATTCAATGGAATGCAACTTCCATTCACAGATCCAGGATAGGAGACTTTAACTCTTAATCACACTATTAGGATGCCTGGAGCACAACTTATTTTGGCACTGAAGAGTTGCCATAGGAGAGGCTAAGGGAAGATGCATCTTTACTGTTTGCATCTGTTTCCCCATTTTTTTATTCTGTTTATGCAATCTCCTTTGTTTCTTTCTTTCTGGTGTTTGGTTGATATTGGTGAAGAGCAGAAGATTTGAAAGAAGAAAAAGGCCACAGGGAGAGTGAGTAAAGAAAAAGCACCAGCAAAAAGAAGGCAGAGCAGACAAACATCCAAACACAATACTCATCCAGCTTTCACGGAAGGGAAAACCAGCTGTGTTCCTGCCCAGGGATATGAAGAAACAGACTGTCTTGAGAGGAGAGACTTTAATCTTTCACAAGCACTGGATTAGCATCCCCTTCTACTTTTGACAGGCCTGTTCTGGTTCTTGCTTATAGTTACCTTTTCATAACAATTTCTTTATGTTAACTGGTCCAATAGATGTTCTTAATGTTGCCCCATGGGAAGCAGGTAAAATCAGATGCCTGCCAGTACATGACAAATGAAGCAGCAAAACTAATGTCTTGCTTGTTGTTGTTGTTGTTGTTGTTCATTTTTCATATTACAGTATAAATAAACAATTCTGATAATTAAACTGGGAAATAAGACTATTAGTGTTTTTGTAGGCATACAGTTATCTTTTGATCATGTTTTTTAAAAGTATAAAAAATACCAACCAATAAACTTAATTGTTTGCAAACATTAACAAGGCTTTCAATGTAAACATAAATCCTTTTTAGGAAGGGACTACAGTCTGGGATTAAAAAGAAATCTGTCAGAGCAATGGGAAGAGTGATATAGACTGGGAACAGGCAGTAGATAAACTTAGTTTAACTGAAATTCTTTCTGTGTTTTTTAAAAATATAACTTGCTTTTAAGTAGACAATTCCATTTAAGGCAGGAGTTCCCAAACTTTTTATGCCGTAGGCATGACCACGACCCACCCACCCACCCCCCGACAGCTGAGCGGGCTGGACCATATACCCAGAAGCGGAAGTAAATGCGCCTGCTTCCGCCCTTACGACAGCTGCGGGCGCATTTACAGCTGACATAACTGCATTTACACGTGTGTTTTGCAGCTGTTATAAATACGCCCACTTCCACGTGCGGCAGCAGTGGGCCACATGAAATGGTGTCGTGGGCCAGCGCATGGGCCATACACTGTAAACCCCTGATTTAGGGCCATGGGATTATGCTTGATGGCTTAACTGCCCCTCAATGGTTTATCCATTGAGTCAATCATGGCCCCTGGAAAGCTGGGCGTATTAGAGGGTGAGGGAAAGAGACTGGTGTAGGCACATTTGAAACCCACCCATTGGAAATGTGATTCAGAAAGTGAAGGCTTGTAAGGAGGTGGATATGGCCAGGATAAGAAACAGTTCTATGCATGTTTAAATGTGGAATGAGAGAAGAAGAAAGTTAAAGACAGTAGCTATGAAGTTGTAGCAATTAATAGCAATTACAAGTTATATACAGTACTACCCTATAGTGCTTAGAGCTCTCTCTAAGAAGTTCACAATAACCATTTTGCCCCCAATACGCTGGATCATTTTACCAACTTGGGAAGGACAAAAGGCTGAGTCAACTTTGAGCTGCATCAGGATTGAATTTATGTTGTTGTTGTTTTTTAATTTATTTATAAGTATCAAAGACAACATTACAAAATACAACAAACAAGACTAACATCAAAATTTAAGCTAACATTCACACCCGTGCTGTAAGGATTGAACTTATGTTGTGAGCAAAGTTTTAGCTGCAGTATTGCAGCCTCTCCACTATGCCATGAGTGTTTTGTGTAAAAGCAACAAAAGGTCACACCTGTGTAAAGGTAAGAAAAGATCAGGGGAAAGAGTATGCCAATATATAACTGAAATCACTTAACATGTTATAACTGAAAGTTCAACAACATATGCTTTTATGTTCCTATTAAATCCTATTATATAAATGGTTACGTGTTCATGTTAAAAACTGCCTGTTTATGAATGAATGTAGGAATTGAAGATTCCTGCTCTGCTACTGTATAAACCCTTAAAGGCATGTAGTTCTGCATTGAAGTCCTTCCTCTTGTGATCAGCCTGTGAGGAATTATAGATAGGGAACTAGTGCGACAGAAGAACCCAGGGGACTCAGCTAGTAAATGCATCAGAAGTTTATGCCACAGGCATTTTCTTCTCACTTAAGCCAAACATACTCAATGCCCTTCTTCAGTGAGGAAAGGGATGTCAACTGAAGCAAGCTGAGATCACTCTGTGGGTTGAGGGAGTCAGTTTGCTTAACATATTAGGGAGTACAAAAGTGGTATGCTAGAATTATCTGCAAGAATTCTGAAGTACCGGTAGATTCTCTATGCTTTCTACATGGGGCTCCCCTTGCGTCTGATACAGAAACTCCAGCAGGTTCAGAACACAGCTGCTAGGCTGTGATAGGAACAAAGAAATGTGAACATTTTGGTTGTATTTTTTGAGGTTATATTTTATAATTTTTATTGTACTGTTGCTGTTTTGACGGTAAGCCGCCCTGAGTCGCCTCGGCAAGTGGGCGGCAATATAAATCTGAATAAATAAATAAATAAAAATGTTTCTCCAGTCCTGGCAGGCTTGCACTGGTTGTCTGTCCCCTTCCATATTAAGGTACTATCCTTAAGCCCTTCACAGTTTGGGACATTCTTATATGTCGGCGTGCCTCTCCTACAGACCCATTCATCCCAATCAGCATTGCTTCAAGTGCTGACACTGAGGGTAGCGAGGAAGGTGGGGATGAGGAATAGAGCCTTCTCGTTGGGAAGATATCCCAGATGGGTGGTATAATCTCTCTCTCTCTCTCTATCTATCTATCTATCGAAAGAAAGAAAGAAAATCTATATTTATTCTTTCTTATACAATTGTTCAATTCATTACTTGTTTTTATTTTACTTGTTTTTATTTTATGTATTTTATGTATTTTTATAATCAAGTAACAGTAGCTTTCCCTTCCCAAAATCAAGAAAAAGTCATCAAAAAGCCTGCCAGTTTAAAAAAAAGGTCTATATTAGGATAGCACAAGCTCTATACAGCCATACAAGCCTCTCAAAGTTTCACGGTTTTCACTGGAAGCCCCTTCTTGATCCCACCACCATCACTAGAACTCAGGAGAGTTGTAAAGGAAGAGTTTTGAACAAAAGATGTACTTGTTTATCTCCCTGTTTTAAAACCGTTTTAACATAAATATTATACTTAATTGCATTTGTATTAATTTATATACCTGTTCCCTGTAATGAGATTTTCTAAGGTACCTTGGGTCCCTGAACTAAGAATCTGAAATATAATCTGAAATATAAATTAAATTAAATTAACAAAACAGGAAATTGGAAGTGAAGGCTGATGTCCAAGCTTCAATAGATGTACTTCACAATAAGTGATGATTCTGGGCAATGTCAAATTGTGCCTGCCAGTTTGGATGTAAAAGTTTAGTATGGTTAGCCAAATAGCTAATTGAATATAATTAGCACAGCTGCATTGGGCACTTTGTTTCTCTCTTTCCT